>CM069133.1:114118116-114298116 GCA_035221665.1 Okamejei kenojei | reverse complement strand
AACGCTTCAAAGGTACTGGAACCTTGGCAGTTGGTCAACAGGCAAGGGGGAGGACCATTTGCCATGAGTACCCTACTTGGATGGGTCATCTATGGTCCCCTGCGAAGAGACAACAAAAGCAGGGATGAGAATGGCTACTCTGCCGCTGCTGTTAATCGGATATCTACTGTAAACGTAGAGGAGCTACTGGTCAATCAATGCAATCACGACTTCAATGAAAGTACCAGCAACGAATCAGAAGAAATGTTCAGAGAAAAGGTAAAGTTCTTGGACATTATGAAGCACTCAGTAGATGGACACTATTGCCAAGACTTACCTTTCAAACAAGAAAGCCTCAGTTTGTTGAATAACCGTTGCATTGCAGTGCAGCACATCCAGAACCTGAAACGCAGATTTGGCTAGAATAAGAAATTTTGTGATGAATACACATCTTTCCTAACAGAAATGATTGATAATGGTCATGCTGAAATGGTACCAGTGGACCAGCTGAATCAAAGTGATGGAGAGCTCTGGTATATCCCACTCCATGAGGTGTATCACTCGAGGAAAAGGTCCTTGAGGGTGGTATTTGACTGTGGGGCAGTCTTCAAAGGAACATCACTTAACTGCCAACTGCTACAGGGTCCACGGCTGAACTACTCTTCCTCCCACCTTGCTTCCTGTAAGGACTCCATCCCCTATTCCCAATTCCTCCGTCTACGCCGCATCTGCTCCCAGGATGTGGTGTTCCACACTAGGGCATCACCAATGTTCTCATTCTTCAGGAAAGGGGATTCCCCTCCCCCACCATAGATGAGGCTTGCACAAAGTCTCCTCCATACCCCGTAACACTGCCCTCTCTCCCCATCCTCCCACTCGCAACAAGGGCAGAGTCCCCCTGGTCCTCACCTTTCACCCCACCAGCCGGCACATAAAACACATAGTTCTCCGCCAGTTTCGCCACCTCCAACGTGACCCAACCACTCACCACATCTTCCCATGTCCCCCCACGTCTGCCTTCCACAAAGACCACTCCCTCCACAACTCCCTTGTCAATACTTCCCTTCCCTCCCGCTCCACCCCTTCCCTGGGCACTTTCCCTTGCAAGAGATGCTACACTTGTCGCTTTACCTCCCCCGTCCACTCCATTCAAGGACCCAAGCAGTCATTCCAGGTCCAACAGAGGTTCACCTGCACCTCCTCCAACCTCATCTATTGCATCCGCTGCTCTGGATATCAGCTGATCTACATTGGTGAGACCAAGCGTAGGCTTGGCGATCATTTCGCCGAACACCTCCGCTCGGTCCACATTAACCAACCTGATCTCCCGGTGGCTCAGCACTTCAACTCCCCCTCTCATTCCGAATCTGACCTTTCCGTCCTGGGTCTCCTCCACAGCCAGAGTGAGCAACACCGCAAATTGGAGGAGCAGCACCTCATATTCCGCTTGGGCAGTATGCACCCCAGCGGCATGAACATTGACATCTCCAATTTCCGGTAGCCTTGCTGTCTCCTCCCCTTCCTACCTCTCCCTCAGCCCCCAGGCTCCACCTCCTCCTTTTTCCTTTCTTCCCCCCTACTCCCCCCACCCCCCATCAGTCTGAAGAAGGGTTTCGGCCCAAAATCTCCTTCGCTCCATAGATGCTGCTGCACCCGCTAAGTTTCTCCGGCATTTTCTGTACACAGGGTCCAGACTGTAGATCAATCACTATTAGCTGATTTGATCACGTCTGGTTTTTACTGTTGTGCACCCAATCCATAATCCAGTTCAGGTTTATACTACGTCATCTAGTGTGCCGGTTCGGCTATTCGTCAGATTCATCTTGGAGTTTGAACCTACAACAGTTATATGCATTCACTCTATATGTTTATGCTAATAAACAACTTATATACGAAGCTGAAAGACTCAGTGTTTATACATCTTCATACATGGTGTCAGAAGTACGGGAGTGACTCTTCAGATCAACATCTGCGGCTATTTTCTTAAACTTTTGACAGCCTTAGCCATCCTTCGCCGGTGTAAAGACCAACTAAGGGTCTCTCCATCAGTATGACATCGGCATAGCATGCCTGCAGGGAGAAGACCAGTCAATTACCTATGCCTCAAGGACTATGACAGACACAGAGACACGGTACACACCAATCGAGAAAGAGTTGTTGGCGGTAGTTTTCGCGTGCAAAACATTTAATGACGATATTTTCGGCAAGGCCGTCACCGTCAAGACCGATCACCAGCAACTGGTTACTATTTTGAATAAGCCGATGCATGCTGCCCCAGCGAGTCTGGAAAGAATGATGCTGCATCTCCAAAAGTACGACATTACCCTGATTTAATCGCGCGGCAAGGACATGTACTTGGCTAATACCCTGTCCCATGAGCCCAGGAAAACCGATGACAGGCATGCAGGCGAAAAGGATATTTTTGGTGTGATGATGGTCGACTATATTGATTCATCTTGTTTGGACACAGTGGCATGCACGGCTGAGGACGACACATTACAGACACTAGCACCAATCATTCAACATGGGTGGCCTGACAAGCAGCGTATGCTACCACTCTCAGTGCAGCCATATTTTCCCGTCAGAGATGAACTGGTAATAGAGAACGGGGTCATTATGAAAGGCCACAAAGCGGTGATCCCGGCTTTGCTGCAGCAGAAGTATTTCAACGCTATACATAGTGGACACCCCATCACGGAGGCAACGGTTCAGTGGGCAAAAGGTATGTTTTTCTGACCTGCTATGTCGGACTATGTACAACTTGACACCGCATCAACAAAAGGAGCCACTTTTGCTGCACCCGGTTCCTGGTTCCATGGTCAACAGTGGTTACTGACATTTTTGATTGGCGCTGTAATCAGGATCTAGTCTTGGTGGATTCCTATTCCGGGTGGTTCAAAATTGATTTGCTCTGCACAATTTCACCGGCAGCGGTACTTCAGAAACTTGGGAGACATATCTTGGTCCATGGGGCTCCGCTCACCCTCATGTCGGATAATGCTGGACAATTTACGCGTCAATGTTTCAAAGACTTTGCTAAGTGTTGGGATTTTAAACACATCACCAGCAGCTCAGAGTATCCGCAGTCGAACGGGTTGGCCGAGAGGACTGTCCGTAATGCAAAGCAGGTCATGGAGAGATCCAAAAGGGCTGGGTCCGATATATTTATGGACCTCCTTAATCTTCGCAACGTTTCACGCGACCCGGTGCCGGGTTCACAAGCGCAACGTCTGATGGCCAGACAGACTCGCACCACTCTTCCCATTGCAAGGCAACTACTTCAGCCTCACGTTTATGAACCTCAAACAGTTCAGGCTCAGCTGCAACACACATGACAGATTCAGAAGGCGTATTACGACCAGTCAAGTCGTCCACCCCAGCCGCTATCGGTGGGTCAGACGGTCCGGCTGCAGACCCAGAAGGGGTAAGATCGTATGGGCGCAGTCACAGGAGTCTGCCATGATCCACTGTCCTATTTAGTCCAATCAGAAGGAGGAATCTTCAGGTGGAATAGAAAACGTATTCTACGGTGAACGAGCGGGTGCCATCCCCGCAGTATTTGTATGGTTACACGGGTGTCCCAGATGGCGTGTTATGGACTGATGGGAAGACCGTTCATTTGAGTGGGGGACAGGTGTCAGCAGACAACGAGTTGGTCTTTACACCGGCGAAAGAGCCGCTGGTGCCGATGGCGAAATCACCTATAAAGTCGGCTGTGCAGTTCCCTGTGGAAAAGACTCATGCGATACCAGTGTTGACTGAACCACCACCTGAGTGCTGTCACCTGCAAAGAACACGGCAGAGGGCCCGTACCTTATGCGTGCAGGATGGGTTTGTAAGCCCAACCCCAAGTACAAAGACTGTATTTAGACACTTGCTCATATTCATCTTGCTCATTTTGTATCCTCAACTGCTTTGCAGTTGTTTTAGTTAACATAGAAACATAGACATAGAAAATAGGTGCAGGAGTAGGCCATTCGGCCCTTCAAGCCTGCACCACCATTCAATATGATCATGGCTGATCATTAATGTTTAAATCCTTATATTGTGATGAGCTTTAGTTTTATATACTTTAGTTTGTGGGCTTATGTTTAAGGAGGATGAAGATCAATCACTATTAGTTGATTTGATCCATGTCTAGTTTTTACTGTTGTACATCCGGCCGTAATCCAGTTCGGGTTTCTACTATGTCATCTAGTGTGCCAGTTAGGCTATTCTTCAGATTCATCTTGGAGTTTGAAACTACAATAGTTATGTGTATTCGCTCTATATGTTTATGCTAATAAACAACTTATATACGAAGCTGAACGACTCGGTGTTTATACATCTTCATACACAGACCTCACCAACTCGCTCATTGGAGTTCTCATCAGATTCAGGCAAGAACCGGTTGCTTTAATGGCTGATATTAAAGCAATGTTTGATCAAGTCAAGGTAACAGAAAAACATATTGAGTATTTGCGATTCCTGTTGTGGTCTTGTTGAATACCGGATGAAGGTGCATCTCTTTGGAACAATGTCATCACCAAGTTGTGCAAACTGGAAATAACGATGGGAAAATTTGTTTTTGATATCGACTGCGTAAACTCCACTCCTCCTTGCCAGCATAGTAAAGGCAATTAAAGGTTGGACATTGGAAAGTTAAGAAATTGCCATTACAGCAGTAAAGATCCCAAAGTCACAAAATAACATATGGCAGCTTCACCTAAACAATAATACTTTTGATGACTAGTTTCAAACTCATTAACATAAAAAAGCAAAACTATTTAAATTTAAATAGCTCTTTTTGCATTCCATCGTATCACTTCCATCTTATAAAATCATCATCAGAAAATGATCAACCACTAAAAGCTTTTTCTTTAAAATGAATTGCAGGAAGTTATGGGAGGTGGAGGATGGGAAGGGGTAGGAGTGTGAGTAGATTTTGTTTCAGTATAGAAATACCAGGCACAATGACACCCATTGTCCTTTCTAAAGCCCTTTCTGCCAAAACTATTATTAAAGACAGAAACCAACCAACCTGGGGTTCTAAAGACTGGAGGTTATCAGGGTGTTTTGTTTTATTGGTAACTCAATCTAGTTTAGTCTATTTAGTATTAGTTTAGTTTATTATTGTCACATGTATTGAGGTACAGTGAAAAAGCTTTTTTGTTGCATGCTCTCCAGTCTGTGAAAAAACTATACATGATTACTATCAAGCTATTCACAGATACAGGATAAAATGCATAATATTTAGTGCAATATTGTAGATGATATGTGTATACACCTTTAATTGATTGTAACGTTGTCCATGCTAACCACTCCCCCACCAGTTAGTATAATTGTAACCTACATGTAGATGGTTTATATGCACCAATAATTATAGTTACCTCACTCCCATTATCCCCGCCCAGTTAACATCAATCATAACGCCTTCCCCTCAGTAGGAAATGTAGCCGGTGCTGTGAAGGTGTATGTAATGAGCCTCTGGTTGTTGACGATACTAACCCTGCACGCCTATGGTGGAGAGATTCTAAGGCCTGCGGGGAGGGCCACTTTAACTTGCGTGCTGCAAAAGGCCACAAGAAACTGGTTTTCTATGTTTTGAACTCTGACTGTGTAACCCTGTTGGGCACCGTGCGTGCCAGGATCTTGGCCTGGTCTCCTTTGACCGCACGGTCCACAAAGTGCAACTGTCGTTTGACCCGGTTGCTGAATACCAGGACCTGTTCGACGATTGACCTGGGGAAGTTACCAGTGTCATACCATATTTACCATTGACCCAAATATGCAACCCGTGGTCCGCGCACTCACAGGGTGTCTCACGCCATGAAGGACAAGGTCGAGGCGATGCTCAACGAGATGGTCGAAAAGGGGAGTGCTAGAGTAGCAGTTAGCGAGCCCACGATTGGGTCTCCACCATGGTTGCCACGATTAAGAAAGACAAGAACGAGATACGCGTGTGTATCAACCCGATGGACTTAAAACCCTTGCCATCAGGCGACCACATTACCCCATGCGGTCTGTGAGGATGTGGCGGCAAAGGTCGGGCAAGCCACCATCTTTTCGGTCCTAGACGCCTAAGAACTCGTTTTGGCAGATCCCGTTGGACAAAGCGTCTTCTGACCTGACGACCTTCGCCACACCCGTTCGGCAGATTCAAGTTCCTGCGAATGCCATTCGGCATCAATTTGCTGTAGCGAGGTGTTCCAGCGGACGATGGAGCAATTATTCGCGGACCTGCCATGTGCCATCATCGTGGATGATATCCTGGTTTATGGGAAGGACATTGCCGAGCACGACCTGAACCTCCGCCGCGTCCTGGATCGCGCGCGACGGTCGCCACCTGAGCTGAATCCCAAGAAGTGCCGGTTTCGTGTCTCAGATGGTCACGTATGTTTGGACATGTTTTCACCCCTAACGGACTAAAGCCCGACCCTTGAAGGCAGCTGCCATCTCCGAAATGGCAGCCCCCACCGACGATTGCCAGGTCTGCAACGATTCTTGGGCATGGTGAACTACCTTGGCAAGTTTATACCAAAACCTCTGGGAGTGAGCTGAGAATTGCTCCCCTGCGGCAGCTGACAAAAGGATATCGCCTGGGCCTGGCTCCCATATCACCAGCAGGCCTTTGACCGCCTCAAGTCGAAACTGATTAGCACTCCGACGTTGCGGTTCTTCGACGTGGGTGCCCCAATTTTTTAAATTGTTTTTACGTCACCTGTGACGCTTCCAAGTTCGGCCTGGGTGCGGCTTGCCTTCAGTCTGTCGATGGATCGCTGCATTCCTGTCTCCTATGCCTCCGCACCATGACGGACACGAGCAGCGGTACGCTTCAGGATCGAGAAGAGCTGCTCGCGGTGGTGTTCGCCTGCTCTCAAGTTCAGAGACTTCCTGTTCGGCAGCAGATTTTACGGTCGAAACCGACCACAGCACTGGTGACAATCCTGAACAAGCCGATTCACACTGCCCCTGCCAGGCTGCAGCGTATGATGCTGCAAGCTCCAGCGTTTCGACTTTGAATATATTTAAAGATTGGGCACCGAGATGCACATTGCGGACACCCTGTCGCGCGCCCGCGTACCTCCTGCGCTCGCCACCCCTACGAAACAGAGGTAAGACTTGCTCGTTACAGTGGGACGTTAAATATATTCCCACCAAGCAGCTACAGGTTTTGGCGAGCAACCGCTGCCGATCGGTTTTGCAGCAGCTTGCCTCGGTGATTAAGCAGGGTGGCCAACAAAGCGCTCCGCCGCGCCATCTGAAACACAGCCTTTCTTCTGGTCGCGACGACTGGGTGTCCCCCCCCCCCCCCCCCCCCCCCCCCCCCACCCCCCCCCCCCCCCCTGGATGGCGTTATCGTCAAGGGAATAAAGTTGGTGTCCGTCCTCCCTGTTTGACTTTTACTTTTGTGCAGCCCACAGCGGACACCTGGGTCGAGCAACACTTGCCCACGCTCAGTGCAATTCTAATGGCCTGGAATGGCCAAATATATCCGAGACCGAGTTTTCTGCCTGCCTGCGCCACGTGCAACAGTCTTGCGCCAACACAGCTGCGACAGCCCTTGACTGCACAGCCCGCCCTGCTTTGCCTGGTCCTCGCTGGCTGCCGACATAATTCGAGTGGCGTTGGAACCACTACCTTGTCCTGGTTCGACTCGTACTTCCACTGGTTCGAAGTGGATTTGCTGACTTCCCTCACGTCGAGAGATGGTGATCCCAAAGCTGCGGAAACACCTCCACTTTTGGGACCCCGGTCAGGCTGCAGATGACAACGGCAGGAAGTTTACAAGCCGAGAATTTCAAAGCTTTGCCGACAAAGTGGAACTTGAGCATTTCACCAGCAGCCAGAGTACCCAAGGCAACGGCTAGCAGAACGGGCCGTCCGCCAGCGCAGTTCTGAATGGTGGAACAGGCGCGACCTAGCAATTCTGATTTTGTATTTGGATTCCTGACCTCAGGAATGTTTCCAGGGTTCCGGCCCATGGGGTCTCCTGCTCAGAGTCTGTTGTTCAGATCTACCAGATCCCCGTCCGATTGCCCAGCGCCTGCTGAAACCTGGGTGCAGGAGCCCGCCTCGTGCAGAGGCGTTTTCAAGAAACATGACAGCCAGCGGCGTTCCACGATCGGTCGGGCAGGTCCACTCGATCCTCTGTTGCCCGGACCAGGTTGTACGATTGCAGACCGCCAGTGGTCACTTCCGTTGGCCACCGTGGTTGGGAAGGTGGCCAATACCTCGTTCGTATCTGGTCGACTGTGAGGGTTCCATCTACGAAGGAAGCCACGACAAACAACTGCTTGCGGTTATTATTGAGCACAGCCGCAGCCACGGGCCCTATGCCCTCCATCTCTTTCAGCAGCGGCGTGCCGCACCGGCTGGTGTTCCCTGCATGCCTCTGTCCCGTCGCGGAGCGCTCGTTCCCTCTGCGCGGGTCCCTGTTGCCGATCACGGGTCTCCCTTCTCCTGTTTATCCACCCCAATTTGCCCTTCCCTGGTTCCCCGGCTGCCTTGGGTCCTCTGCTTCTTCTGCTCTTTCGGGGGGAGGGGGAGAAGACTCAGTACGCGCTCGGGGCCAGGATCTGTAAGCCGCCGGTTCGCTACGGACGATTTGTTTAATTCTGCTGTTTATTCGGTTGTCGTGTCATACAATTGTTTTTTGATTTCTAGGGGAGGTTGTAGATGGTTTATATGCAACCTATTTTATAGTTCCTCACTACCATTAACCCCGCCCAGTAACATCAATCATACGCTTACCCTCAGTAGGAAAATGTAGCCGGTGCTTGAAGGTGTATGTAATACCAGTGCTATCATGAAAAGATGTTGCACACTTAAGAGCTTGGAAAGTTTTCATTTACACTACACACCCCTAGCTCTCTCTCTGGTGATCGTGACAGACCACGTACAGCTAGGGCAATAATGAGTGATTAATAAAGTAGTGAAGATCTAATGGTATCCGTGAATCTACTTTACAAATATTAAGGCCAGTTATGTCTGATTCAAGATAGTTTGAGGGTCTACAATGAGGTAGATAGCAAGTATGCTCTCTAGTTGGTGGTAGGATGGTTCAGTTGCCTGATAACAACTAGGAAGAAACTATCCCTGAATCTGGAAGTATGTTTTCACATTTCTGTACCTCTTAACTAACGGGAGAAGGAAGAAGAGAGAGTGACCAGACACGTCCTTGCTAATGCTGGAGGCCTTGCCAAGGCAATGTGAAGTGTAGAAGGAGTCAAGGTAGTTAGCCACACCCTGATCATCAGCCCTCGCTATGTGCAGGGGACACCTCTTCCCGCTCTACACTCATTCCAGATATATCTTGCTCCTTGTTGATATTATAAATTTAATTTAATTAATTAATTAATTGATTGATTTTTGGGCAACCTAGTAAAGTCAACCAAGAATACACTAACTCGTTAAAAGATGCATTAAGGGCACTTTTTGAAAGTCATGGTTTTGCAGTGCCAATTGTTGAAAAGCTAGCCAGCAAAGGCCACACGTGCCAACTTCACACGACAAGGCAGCAAAGAAACGCAAGTACATCATTGCAAAATGGCAGCAACGTACACCGAAAAGATGATACCCATGTCTGTAACATTTACAGAGGCCACCATGGCATTAGAAAGCAAAATATAGAGCAGAGCACCGAGCAAGCTAGAAAATTAAGTCATGATGCAATGTACACTACAAACACCAATTCAATAATACCCCCCCCCACCCCCCCCCCCACCACCCTCCCCAGCTCAGTTTCACTTAGACAGTCACTTAAAATTGTCAGAACAAGAATCCACAGAATTCACAAGCAGTTCAGAGGAAAGGTCCGTAACTTGTTTGGACAATATGAGAAATGAAACTGTCAGGAAGAGCAGTGTCATTGCAAATTATCCACACGGCTTTGTAAGCTTCAGGCTCAACACGGGACTGTAGTGGAGGTGATTTCAACAAGTCAGATGATTCTGTAGCAGATGAGATCACATGAGCCTTGGGAGAAGTGCATCATATACCAGTCTTTTTTTGTTTACAGAGATACTGAATGGGCTGAATCAAGCTCAGACTGAGCTAAATGCCTTAAGGGTGGAGATGATTCAGAAGTTCCATTGATCCCAGAGGAAATGTGACAGCACTTAGGGATTTCAGCTCTGTGCAATGCTGTCAGAGTGGGGCAAGAGGGATTGAATAGGTGAACAGGAGTCAATGCAGAGAGGGAAAGATGGAGGAGATAACTTTATAATCTCAAAAAAGAGCAGGGAAGAGGAAAAAAAAAACATTGTCCACAGGAACTAAGAGTGGAATTCGGAATTCGAGGCACGGTGAAGGTAGAGGCACAAAGATGCGGCAAATTAAATTATAATCAAAACATGTGATTGGGTTAACGGTAATTAGTAATACACTGGCACCTCACTTAAACCGCAGTATGTGTTCCCAGGAAAGAATGAGCCAATAGAATCAGTGTTAATAGAGGTTATTAGTGTTTTATAAATAAGGAGATGTATTATTGGCATTACTGGTATGCTAGGAAACTCATGTGAACCCCTGCCAGCCCACGAATGCACTTGGAACCTGAAAAGGGAGTTTTTATTAAAATTTTCTTCTTCACAGATGTGCACTAACTTGCTTAGTGTTTCCCGCTATTACAGTTTTTATTCAAATCTCAAGGCCGAAAGATGCTCCCAAAATGAAACAGTTATTAAAGACAGTTGGAAGCAGCAGCTTGAGATCATCTTCCATGACAATATTCATCAACTTTGACAGATGCAAACTGTGCTTCAACAACACATGTTGCCAAATCATTTACCATCATAGAAGTAAGCTGTGTCATTGAGCATTGCAAGAACAACACAATTGCATGACCAATGGTTCAATAGTTTAATGGTTCAAAGGTGCTTTATTTGACAGCAACCATCATGGTTACCCTTCATACTCTTGTCGAGCAGCTCCCACCTGCAGGGGCTGAAGGCAAGTGCAACTCTGCTTTATTTTTTCCCTTCAATTTTTTTTTTTTTTAGCGTGCCATGCACCCTGATCACTCCTCCATCAGGCTATCAGCAGAGAGCATAGAGCGAGGCACCCGGACTAAAGTCCCGTCCCCCATGCTCCACATGGAAAACAATCCAAAAACATACATCCAGCCAACTGTGACAAAAGCAATGGCTAGCCACAAGTGGGTCTCAGGATGGAGTCAACTTCATCTCATTGCACTGCTAATATCTTCACCAGATAAAGCTGTCCAGGGTCAGACCTCCCAGAGGAGCCATGGTGAAAGCTCAAACAGACTTCATACTGGAGTTGGGGGGAAATTTCAATGCTGCATGTGGAGATGGGGGCTCCGCCAGAGGCCAGCCTGTGAATGTGGAGCAGTTACAAAGACCACCAAACCATGTCATCATGGGTGCCTGTCTCTACAACACCAAATGGAGCTTGGGCCTGAGCTGACATTGTCGCAGCGACTAACAACCTGGTGCTCAACACCCGCTTGAGATCTAACTATTCCTTTAGGTTATTTATGTTTCTGTTCGCAAGAAGAAGACACAATCTAACATCTATCGGGCTTAATTGTACGGAGGGTCCATTAAACTTATTCTTCAAATTGAGACCTTAAGACAGTTCCTGAGCTTCATTCCACCACACAGAGATTGGTGAATTGTGATGAAATTCTCTGCCACAGAAGGTTAGTTGAGGGCCAGTTCGTTGGCAATATTAAGAGGGAGTTGGATGTGGTCCTGGTGGCTGAAGGGATCAGGGGGTATGTGAGCGAGGCAGGACGGATACTGAGGTGGGATTGTTATCAGCATGATCATTTTGAATGTGCGGTGCAGGCTCGAAGGGCCGATATGGCCTGCATCATGCCCACCTATTTTCTATGTTTTATGTTTCTATGCAATGGTTCTGGGATCCTCTGCGAGAGACAGGAGAGACAGAGAGAGAACGAAAGGAAAGAGGGGACAGAGAGGGACAGAGAGGGACAGAGAGGGACAGAGAGGGACAGAGAGGGACAGAGAGAGACAGAAGAGAGGAGAGAGAGAGAGAGAGAGAGAGAGATGGGAGAGAGGAGAGAACGAGAGTGGACGAGAGGAGAGAGAGAGAGAGAGAGAGAATGTAGAGGACCCTTCTTCAGATTTGAATGACTCTAGTCGGTGGAATACTTGTGATTGTCTGCAGAAGGGTTCTCAACACAACATGCCACCAAATCCTAGAGCCACCGCCTGTCCCGCTGAGCCACGACAGCCCGTGTCCACTTCAAACTCCAGAGCCAAATAAAAATCACAGTGTGCGGAGGGAGACGTTGAATTGGCCAAGATTGACTGGCAATTATTTTCTAAAAGGGTGACGGTGGGATATACAATGGAAGACATTTAAAGGATGCATGGAGAACTACAAAAATTGTTCTTCCAGTTTGGCAAAAGAATAAATCGGGGAAGGTAGTGCATCGTGGTAACAAGGGAAAATCCGGGATGATAGTATCAAAGCAAAGGATGATGCGTACAAAGTAGCCGGAAAAAGCAGATTACCAGAGGATGGGAGAAATTCAGAGACCAGCAGAGGCGGAAAAAGGGCTTATTTAGAAAGGAAAAAATAGATTTGATAAGGAAAATGGCAGGTGAACTAAAAAACTGACTGCAAAAGTTTTTATAGATATGTGAAGAGAAAGCGGTTAGTTAAAAACAATTGAGGTCCCTTGCAGTCAGAAACAGGTGAGTGGATCATGGGGAACAAGGATATGGCGGACCAAATTTGAATAACTACTTGGGTTCCCGATTTCACTAAGGAAGACCTAATAATCTGCCTGGAATAGCAGGGGACTGTGGGTCCAAGGGAGGAATGAGTGAAATCCAGGTAAGTCGGGTGTTGGTGTAAATTGAATGGATTAAAGGCGATAAATCCCAGGGCCAGATAGGCTGATCAGGAGTACTGTAAGGAAGTAGCTCGGAATTAGTGGATGCATTAGTGTAATCTTCAAAACTCTTTAGATTCTGGAGTAGTTCCTGAGGTTGGCGGGTAGCAAATGTAACCCTCTTTTAAGAAGGGAGGGAAAGAGAGAAACGGGGGAATTACAGACCAGTTAGTCTAACTTCGGTTAGTGGGGGAAATGCTAGAGTCAGTTATAAAAGATGGAAGATAGCAAGCACATTTGGAAAGTGGCTTGGAAATCATTGGACAAAGTAGCATGGATGTCCAAAGGTAAATCATGTGGACGAATCTTGGGGAATTTTTCGAGGATGTAACTAGTATGGGATAAGGGGAGGAGAACCAGGTGGATGTGGTATATCTGGACTTCCAGAAGGCTTTCGACAAGGTCCCACATAAGAGATTATTATACAAACTTATAGCATACGGTATTAGGGGTTCAGATTGATGTGGATAGAGAAACTGGCTGGCAAACAGGAAGCAAAGAGTAGGGAGAAAAACGGGCCCTTTTCACATGGCAGGCAGTAAACTAGTGGGGTACCGCAGGGCTACAGTGCTGGGACCCCAGCTATTTACAATATATATTAATGATCTGGATGAGGGAAATGAAGGCAATATCTCCAGTTTGCAGATGACACTATGCTGGGCGGGCAGTGTTCGCTGTGTGGAGGTTGCTAGGAGAATGCAGGTGACTTGGATAGGTGGGTGAGTGGGCCAATGTTTGGCCAGATTGCAGTATAATGTGGATAATGTGAGGTTATCCACCTTTGGTGGCAAAAACAGAAAGCAGACTTTTATTTAAATGGTGGCCGATTAGGAAAAGGGGAGATGCAGCGGAGACTGGGTGTCAATGGTACACCTAGTCATTGAAAGTAGGCATGCAGGTGCAGCAGCAGTGAAAAAAGCGAATGGTATGTTAGCTTTCATAGCAAATTGGATTTTGAGTACAGGAGCAGAGAGGTTACTTCAGGTTGTACAGGGTTTGGTGTAGACAACACCTGGAGTATTGCGTACAGTTTTGGTCTCCAAATCTGAGGAAGGACATTATTTGCCATAGAGGGAGTGCAGAGAGGCTTCAACAGACTGATTCCTGGATGTCAGGATGTCTTATGAAGAAAGACTGGGATAGACTCGGTTTTTATACCTCTGGAATTTTGGAGATTGAGTGGGGATCTTATTGAAACTTACAAAATTCTTAAGGGGTTGGAAGGCTAGAGGCAGAAGCTTGTTCCGATGTTGGGGAAGTCCAGGGACTAGGGTCACAGCTTAAGGATAAGGGGGAAATCCTTACGGACCGAGATGAGAAAGACTTTTTTCAACGAGAGTGGTCGAGTCTCTGGCACTCTCTGCCACAGCGGTAGTTGAGGCCAGTTCATTGGATATATTTAAGAGTGAGTTCGGATGTGCGCTTGTGGCTAGGGGATCAAGAGGGTATGGAGAGTTGGGCAGGTAGTGATACTGAGTGGGTGGTCAGCCTTGATCATATTGATGGGTGTGCAGCTCGAAGGGCTGATTGGCCTACTCCGCACCTAATTTCTATGTTTCTATGTAACACAGCAGGCCAGGCGGCACCTGCAGAGGATGGGCAGGAGAGGCACGGGCCAGGTTCCCCACTCCCTGATGAGGGCCAAGTTCTTAGACAGTCATTATGAATAGGGAAAAGTTTCAATGAGTGGTGCAGACGTGGATGCCCTTACAGCGGCTCCTTTCTTCCACACTCTATCTTATGGAGATGAGCAAAGATCTAAAAGTGGGGCAAGGGCAAGATAGTCCACTCGACGAAAATGCCGTAGTTTGTAGGGTCATGGTTTATCTTCAGCACCATTTCCGTAACCAGTTTCCGTCTCGCTCTTGTATCTTAGTTTGGTCATGGCTTCTTCTTGCACAAATCATCTTTTTTTCTCAGATGCTGGTGATCGTTTTGATTTTCCTGCCTAGTCGTCCTTTTAAACTTGTTTGAACATACAATATTGCAATTTGTAAGGAGCTCCAGAAAATTCTGTTCCCACTCGAACCATCCTCCCACCCCCCTATCCCTACCCCCCGCCCCCCCCCCCCCACCCCCCCCCCCCCCCCCACCACCCAAGTTCAGCCTTAGGAGGTGCGGGGCCCAATTTTGGTGAGCCCTAGGTTCCCAGATAAAGTCTGTAGAATCATAGAAATACAAATAAAGTCCATTATCGATTTTATATCTCTACGGTAGAATGGAAAATAATCAAAATGTGTGCTTAAAAAGTCCCTGCGAGTTAATGGACCAAACAGATCTAAGCTACTTTTTAATATAAAATTGCATTCATGTAAGCCTACAAGTAGCAAACAAAATGTGTAGATCACCTCTGAAAAGTACATAGTCACAATACCACTTGTTTTAGTGACTGTGAAATGAAAAAATGAATTAACTAGATACAGGAAAAACTATTGGGAAAAAAACAGTCAGGCATTAAATTTTGGGACTTCAGCCCATCCTACCCTTTGGGCTTCTACCCATCCTAACTGTGTGTGTGCTGTGTGTGTGTGTGTGTGTGTGTGTGTGTGTGTGTGTGTGCATGCGTGTGTGTGTGTGTGTGTGTGTGTGTTGTCTGTGCGTTATGTGTGTTGGTCTGTGCGTTATGTGTGTGTGGAGGGACGCGGAGAGAAGGAGGGAGAGAGTGAAAGTGAGGAAGGAGGAGAAGGGAGTGAGGGAAATAGAGAAGGGAGTGAGGGAGGGAAGGAAGGAGAGAAAGAGGGAGGGAGGAAGGAGAGAAAGGAAAAGGGAGGGAAGGGGAGAAGGGCAACCAGATAGAGACGAGGAGAAAAAGGGAGAGAAAGACGGGAGGGAAGGAAAGGAGAGATGAAAAGAGAAAGAGGAGAGAAGGTAGGAGTAAGGGGGAAGGAAGGGAAGCAGAAGGATGGGAGGGAACAAGGGAAGGGAGGGGGGGACGCAAAGGAGAGAAGGGAGAGGAGAGAGAGGGCCGGCGGTGGGAGTGAATGCCAGGGTCCAGGCAGAGGGTGTGTGAGCTGTTTACAGGGTAACACACAATATAAAGGGGGAGGTTTGTAAACGTTGCTCCAAACCCCTGGCCCGGCCCTCTCTGTATTATTCACCATGTCTCCCCGGGGAGAGAGAAGGGTGGAGCCAGGGCTGTATGCGTGAAGCACGGCGACTGGAGGGGCGGGAGCACTGCCCCAGGACCAAGAGGGAATGACCCACCTCCCCCTTCTCCATTCCCCCTCACACCCCCTCCCCGTCTATCCCTTTCTTCCCCCTCCACACCTCTACTCTCTCTCCACCCCCTTTTTGATTCTTACTTCCACCCATACTGAATCATTATCTTAATTTGTTTATACTAATACATTTCTCTCTACTGCTTTCATCGCATACTTCAATATTTTCTTTATTGTATTCTCTATTACACCAATTGTGCTTCAAAACAGAATTCAAGGGGTGGGATATTCAAGATGTGAGGTTAACTTCTTCATTGTTGAAGTGGAGTATGAAGCAGAGGGTTAAACTCTGCAGGCTATGAAAGCATTGTCCTAGAACACAATTTAAGAAAAAAATCATTGCCTCAGATTGTTCGTCAATGGAATAAGAAAATCATTTATACCGCATCTTTGAAACTTCAGGACAACTCCAAATGTTTCATGCTCAATTAAGCACTTGAAGAGTAGTCATTATAATAATTTTAAAAAACAATCAGCAGAACAATGAGCTCAAATAAATAATGGTGAAATATTGATCAGGCACTCTAAGTGGGTGAATATGGCTGTGGTGTAAGCCCAATGCAGGACACTGAGTAGAACCTTTTTATAAGAGTTGCTCCAGATCTGTATCATCATCTATTTGGACAGAAAGAACCAATGTTTAAAGTCTGATTAAAAAAAGATGGCATCCTCAGACAATCTGGCACTCTTAGCACTGCGTTATCTCAGTTCAGTATAATAAATATAGTGTCATCTCAGTTCAATATAGTAAATAGAAGCTCAAAACATCCTACCAGAAATGAAACTGTTCACAGTTGTCACTAAATCACAGGTGATTTCAGATTAACCTCTTGTGGAACCTCCGGACTTGCTTCATCAAAGTCATTGCAACCCTCAGCACGTGCCTGAATGGGAATAGAGTTTTGCAAGTGTAAATGCTGTCACTTGCGGAGTGGCAGAACAAGCAACAGCCACAAAATAGCTAAAGAAAAGAAATTGACTTAAAAAAGGCATGGTGGCACAATAGTAAAGTTGCTGCCTTACAGCGCCAGAGACACGGGTTCGATCCTGACTACAGGTGTTGTCTGTATGGAGTTTGTACATCCTCTCCGTGAGAAGGAGAGAATGCCTTTGGAAAACCTCCTGGTTTTCTCCGGGATCTCTGGTTTCCTCCCACATTCCAAAGACGTACAGGTTTGTAGGTTAATTGGCTTGGTATAAGTGTAAGTTCCCGCTAGTGTGTGTAGAATAGTGTAAGTGTGCAGGGATTGCTGCACGGTGTGGACTCGGTGGACTGAAGGGCCTGTTTCCACGCTGCATCTCTAAACTGAACTAAACGTCAAAATGTATAAATCAATTTAAATAAGTATTTAGGTTTTCAAAAAAGAAGCTAAAGCTAAACTAGTTCAGAATATTAACTAAACAACTAAATCAATTCAGAATATTGAATCATAAGCAAAAATGTATGGAACTCAACAATTATCTCAATTTCTTGAGATCCCTCCTTTCCATTAACAATAATACAAGGTATTCTATATCAGGTCTAATCTGGTGCAGATACTGCAGGTTGCTTCCCTAGTTGGAAAATTGCTGACATATGTCCCCTCTCAATGGATTCCTCCTGGAATCCAAGGAGAGAATGCCTTTGGAAAGAGCTTGGCGAACAACAGACAGAAAATTTGGATCAAAATCCAAATGAACATATGAATTAATAGTAGGAGTTGGCCACTTCTCCCAGTCAACCAGATTTGCCATTTAATAGCAGAACTAATTGAAAATTTAAGTCACATCCCCATCTACCAATGGTAACCTTTCACCCAATTGTTTATCACATAATCTGTGTTCCCTTGCCTTAAATATATTCAAAAGCTCTACTTCTGAGGAAGAGAATTCCAAACACGTGAGCCTCTGAGCAAAAACAATTCACTTCTTCCGTCTTATTGGGTAACTCCCTATTTTTTTTAACAGTGACTAAAAAAACATTTTTTTAACGAGATTGATCCCTGGGATGGCAGGACTGTCATATGAGGAAAGATTGAAAAGACTAGGTTTGTATTCACTGGAGTTTAGAAGGATGAGGGGGGATCTTATAGAAACATATACAATTATAAAAGGACTGGACACGCTAGATGCAGGAAAAATGTTCCCAATGTTGGGTGAGTCCATAACCAGGGGCCACAGACTTAGAATAAAGGGGAGGTCATTTAAGACTGAGGTGAGAAAAATCTTTTTTACCCAGAGAGTTGTGAATTTATGGAATTCCCTGCCACAGAGGGCAGTGGAGGCCAAATAACCATGTAACCATTTAACCATATAACAATTACAGCACGGAAACAGGCCCTCTCGGCCCTTCCAGTCCGTGCCGACCATTTGTTTTCCCCTAGTCCCATCTACCTGCACTCAGACCATACCCCTCCATTCCCTTCCCGTCCATATACCTATCCACTTTACTTTTAAATGTTAAAATCAATCCTGCCTCCACCACTTCTGCTGGAAGCTCATTCCACACAGCCACCACCCTCTGAGTAAGAGGTTCCCCTCACGTTACCCCTAAACTTCTGTCCTTAATTCTCATGTCATGCCCTCTTGTTTGAATCTTCCCTACCCCATCATTGAGTAAAGCTTATCCACGTCAAACTCTCTCTATCCCTTTCATCATTTTAAAGACCTAATCAAGTGCCCCCCTTAACCTTCTGCGCTCCAAAGAATAAAGACCTAACTTGTTCAACTTTCTCTGTAACATAGTTGCTGGATCCACCAACATTCTACTAAATCTCCTCTGTACTCTCTCTATTTTGTTGACATCCTTCCTATAATTAGGCCGGCGACCAAAATTGTACACCATACTCCAGAATTGGTCTTTACCAATGCCTTGTACAATCTTAACATACTTCCCTTACTCCTATATTCAATGCTCTGATTTATAAAGGCCAGCCACACCAAAGGCTTTCTTTACCACCCTATCTACATGCGATTCACTTCAGGGAACTGCACAGTTATTCCAAGATCCCTCTGCTCCACAGCATTCCCTCAATTCCCTACATTTACCATGTACGTCCTATTTTGATTTGTCCTGCAAGATGTAGCACTTCACACTTAACAGCAATAAACTCCATCTGCCATCTTTCAGCCCACTTTTCCAAATGGCCCAAATCTCTCTGTAGACTTTGAAATCTACTTC
This sequence comes from Okamejei kenojei, assembly GCA_035221665.1. Taxonomy (NCBI): domain Eukaryota; kingdom Metazoa; phylum Chordata; class Chondrichthyes; order Rajiformes; family Rajidae; genus Okamejei; species Okamejei kenojei. The sequence continues at coordinate 114,278,891 of CM069133.1, read as the reverse complement.
ATTAATCCACAACACCACCTATCTTAGTATCATCTGCATTCTTACTTATCACTTTTCCACCCATCATCCAGAACTTCATTGATGTACATGACAAACAACAGTGGACCCAACATAGAATCCCTGAGGCATCCCACTGGTCACCGGCTTCCAACCTGACAAACAGCCATCCACCATTACTCTCTGACATCTCCCAGTTTCGGCCACTGTTGAATCCATCTTGCTACTCCGCCATTAACAACCCAAAGATTGAACCTTCTTAACCAACCTTCCATGGGGGAACCTTGTCAAAGGCCTTACTAAAATCCATATAGACAACATCCACTGCTTTACCCTCATCAATTTCCCTAGTTACCGCTTCAAAAATTCAAGAAGGTTTGTCAAACATGACCTTCCAGGCACAAATCCATGCTGACTGTTCCTGATCAGACCCTGTTTATCCAGATGCTTATATATATTATCTCTAATGTATCCTTTCCATTTAATTTGCCCACCACAGACGTCAAACTAATAGGTCTATAATTGCTAGGTTTATTCTTTGAACCCTTTTTAAACAATGGAACAACATGCGCAGTACGCCAACCCTCCGGCACTATTCCCGTTTCTAATGACATTTGAAATATTTCTGTCATAGCTCCTGCTATTTCTTACACTAACTTCCCTCATGTCCTAGGGAATATCCTGTCAGGACCTGGAAGACTTATCCACTTTTATATTTTTCAAAAGTGTCAGTACTTCCTCCTCTTTGAATCTCATAGTTTCCATAGCTACTCTACTTTTTTCCCTTACCTCACAGAGTTCAATATCCTTCTCCTTGGTGAATTACCGTAGAAAAGAAATTGTTCAATATCTCCCCCATCTCTTTTGGCTCTGCAGATAGCTGTCCATTCTGGTTCTCTAATGGTCCAATTTTATCCTCGTTATCCTTTTTGCCTATTAATATAGCTGTAGAAACCCTTTGGATTTACTTTCACCTTTCTTGCCAAAGCAACCTCAATATCTTCTTTTAGCCTTCCTAATTTCTTTCTTAAGATTCTTTTTACATTCTTTATACTCCTCTAGCACCTCATTTACTCCATGCCTCCTATAATTATTGTAGATATCTTCTTTTTTTCAAAACTTGTCCAATTTCCCTTGAAAACCCATGGGCTCTTTCCAATTTTTACTATTTCTTTTCACCTAACAGGGACATAAAGATTCTGTACTCTTACAATTTCCCCTTTAAATGTCTTCCATTTCTCTTCTACATCCTTCCCATGAAACAAAGTGTCCCAATTCACTCCTTTTAAATCCTTACGATTTCCCTCAAAGTTAGCTTTCTTCCAATCAAAAATCTCCACCCTATGTCCAGTTCTGACTCTCTCCATAATTATATTGAAACTAATGGTATTGTGATCACTGGTCCCGAAGTGCTCACCAACGCATACCTCCGTCACCTGACCTGCCTCATTTCCTAACAGGAGGTCCAGCACTGCCCCTTCTGGTCGATACTCTATGTTCTGCTGCAAAAAAACTATCCTGCACACATTTTACAAACTCCAAACCATCCAGCCCATTTACAGAATGTGTTTCCCAGTCCATATTTTGGAAAATTGAAATCTCCCACAATCACTACCTTGTGCTTACTACTAATATCTGCTATCTCCTTACATATTTGCTCTTCCATTCTCGTTCCCCATTTGGCAGTCTATAGTACACCCCTAAAAGTGTTGCTACACCGTTCCCACTTCTCAGTTCCACCCAAATAGCCTCCCTAGACGGGCCCTCTAATCTATCCTGCCAAAGCACTGCTGTAATATCTTCTCTGACAAGCAATGCAACACCTCCCCCTCTGGTTCCTCCAATTCACTGGATGGATTTAAGAGAGAGTTGGATAGAGCACTAGGGGCTAATGGAATCAAGGGATATGGGGAGAAGGCAGGCACGGGTTATTGATAGCGGACGATCAGCCATGATCACAATGAATAGCGGTGCTGGCTCGAAGGGCCGAATGGCCTCCTCCTGCACCTATTTTCTATGTTTCTATGTTTCTATGACCACTGGTTCTGGATCCTCTGAGAATTGAACCTTTTTCACAACCACTCTATCAAGGCCACTCAGGATCTGTACATTTCAATATTTGCCTCTCACTGTTCTAAATTACAAGCCTAGGTTGTCTAACCATTATTCATAAGACAGCTTGCCCATTCCAGGTATTAGTCTAATAAACCTTATTTGAACATCTTCCAATGCATTGACATTTTTCCGTGTGCAAGGAGACAACAGTGTACACAGTGCATCCAGGCGTGTCCTCACCAATGCTCTGTTGAAGTAAACCATAACCTCATTTGGTATTCAATTTCCCTATCCTTAAATAATAATATTAGATTAGCTTTCCTAGATACTTGATTTGCCTGCATGCTAGCCTCTGAATGAAGTGAAGTGAACTGACCAATTTTGAAAAGGACAGAGAAGTCAAGTAAATAAAAAACGAAAGTGCTAGAAACACTCATCAGATGATGCAGAATCTGCAGAGAGAATGTCAATGATGGGCCTTGGGTCTGAAATCTTAGCTGTTTTTGTTGTTGCTGGTTGGCCTGCTGAAATGTTTGCAGCATTTTCTGTTCTTATATCATTATTCTAGTATTTGACATTTTTCTTCTTTCTATGAGAAAATGGGTCACTTGAAATTGCAGAATTCAATATTAAATCCATAAAACTGCATTGTGCCTAGAGGTGTTGTTCCTCAAGCTTATTTTCAACCTTATCACAACAGTGCAGGAGGCCAAGGGGTCCCAGTTTGAATGAGAGAGAATTAAAGGGGCAAGAAGCAGGAGGTTCAGGGTCACCACCTGATTGACCGAGTGTAAATGTTATGCAAAGCAGTTATCATTTCTGTGCATGGTTCCAGAAGACCACTTTGTGACTATCAAATGCAGTACATTAGTTTTGAATTGCTGCTTTGTCTGAAAGGACTATCTTGGTCCTTGAATGGTGGGAAGGGAAACGGTGAAAGGACAGATTGTGATTGCATGGAAAAGTGCTATTAGTAGAGGAATGGTTGATGGAGATGGTAAGGTGGATCAAGGAGTCTGAATGGAATTGATCTCTTTGGAATGCTGAAAGGAGTCAAGAGGGGAAATTGTGTCGAGATGGAATTTTATTGAAGATGGCTACCATGAATGATCTATTGGATGTGGAAGCCGAGGGGTTGAGAAGTGAGGACCTGTGCTTGCTCTGACAACTGTAGTAGACTGGAAACTACTGTTATTGAAGAAGGAAGACATCTTTGAAACACCTCAGTGGAAAGGTTCATCATCAGAGTGGGGATGAAGGGACGGTAAGAATGGAATGAACCCTGCAGGTGAGAAAGGAGTAAGTATAATCATGGTAACAGTGGGTGTCTGTGGAGCCTATAATTGATGTTTGTCATTAACCTACTCCCTCAAAAGGAGAAAAGGAGATGCAGGTAGTAAAGGGAAGAGGGAATAAATTTAATTTCTCATTTATCCAGTTGTGATGAAAAATCAAAGGTGCACAAAAATGCGGGCCGAAACATTGCCTATTTCCTTCGCTCCATAGATGCTGCTGCACCCGCTGAGTTTCTCTAGCATTTTTGTGTACCTTTGATTTTCCAGCATCTGCAGTTCCTTCTTAAACATATTAACTTTATTTATCTTTACATGGATACTGCCTAATCAGTATTTTCTGTTTTAATTTCAGATTTCCAGCATCTGTACCTTTTGATTTTCATTTTCTAACTTTGGGCACAAATTTTCTATTGCATGCTGTAAAAGAATGTGAAAAATGTATTCCACGATATAAATTAATAGAGGGAGGAATTGGGGTTAGTTGTATAGAAGTAATAAAAATGTAGATTCAGTCTAATCTTCTACAAATACATATCTTATTATGAGTTCAAGCAAAAAGGTCAGGATATCAATTAATTATTCGCCAACAATGAGCACCATTCTCATTAAAATAAACTAGTATCACATCAATGAAATTGGGATTGACATAGATCTAGAGGAACAATATGCCAGTTCACCCATTGCAAATACACAATGAAAAATACCCACTGCATACTATTTCATATTACTTAATACACTGACCACTAAATTAAATATGGCATCTCCAGTTTTTTATTAAAATACTGACATAGTTTCCTGCCACTAGAGCAAACTTGGAAAGGTTTTCCTTAAGACTGTATTATGTTGTTTGCCCATAATTGCTTGCATGAAAAATGAGGCCGCGGCAGTTCAGACACCAAAGTAATTGAAGACACAACATTCTGCCTATTTCATGAAAAACAGCCAAGAAACACTTGCAGTAATTAAATGGAGAGCTAAGTGAATAGTATAATGAGCAAAGTGACTAAGAGGGCTTATGTCCTCTTATGATGTCAGAGTGAGGAAGTTTTCATCCTAACAGTCTGAAATTAATTCAAACCCAGATGCCAGAGGAGAACGGACATATCTCACTGCATCTTATAATCCTCCGGCAGTATTCTGTCTGAATATTCCAATTGGCTGCAATCCTTGCTGTGTGTTTGGTGAGACAAAACAGCACTGCACGCTGGCACGGGCCAAGAACATTCAGCTGGCAAATAGTTAAAGTGGTCCCAAGTGATTCCCAGTACTTCCTATTATTTTTGGTATCTTTCAGCAGATTTTATACTTGCCATTGTCTTATAAAATACTTCATTTTTTTACTTCAATAAAGCTTCACGTTTGTGTTCTTGCCATATATTTTAAGATTCATACTTGAAAAAGCACTTGAATTCAGTGGCACGTGTGTCAGTGCTAGTTTATCTGGCACAAAAGGCTGTTTCAACATCTGTACATCTAAACAATATGAAATTACAGAGGGAAATAAATCAATAGCTGGTAATGTGTTTTCCATGAGGAGACACAGCATTCTGTCCTCTGAGCTGTTAGCAGGTGTGTCGGGTGCATACAGATGAGCTGATAAAAGGCTGATGCGATAGATGGGTAGAAAACACATGCTTTGCGAGCAATGACTTTTTAAGTCGCAATACATCAAACAGACAGTGTCGGCCTTTGAGGATAAATCTGTGATGGCTTGTTGTGCCTCTCCCAACTGCTTCTGAGGCCAAGAGACTAAAAAAAGTGCCTGAATGTCATATTAAATCTACTTAGGAGGATGGAGCGCTTCAAAGAGAGTCCAATCATATCTGGCAGGAAATACATTTACTGAAAGAACCTGGGTGAAGTAGACATGTGTAATTACCATAAAGCTGAAACAGACTGGTGTTTCTCCTCGGCAATATTTTATCTTTATTGGATTAACAGTGCCAATGGATGTTATGTTAAAGGAAATCTGCATGAATATTGAACATAATGCAGCCTAAAGAATAAATAATGTAGGTCAGGCTCCTAACATGAAGCAGCCCTTTCACAGAGGTAATTAAGTTGGTGCCTGTCTCTCCACAAGTCTTGTCCCTAACCATCAAATGACCACATTTGTTCTGCTGTCAATGTGTAGCAAAGAATGGGCATCAGGTTTTATTAATTTTGTTTATCTATTATGGCTGTTAGTTTCTGGTGTGTTTTTCAGATTTACAAATCACTGACATATCAAAGAATGAATATTATCATTGAATAAGTAAATATAGGGAGATGATCAGCTACATCTTTGCATTCCATAAAGCGTTTCTCTATATTGCAAACACATTGACAGATCCCTCGTTAACATTTCCAGAACTCTTTCCTGAGGATCTCAAGCATACCTATTCTAAATAGTTGTGAGAACTGCAGATGCTGGAAAAATACCTATTCTAAATAGAGCTGTTTAGGATTTATTGTCAAGAATTCGAGTTCACCCCTAAAGTGATGCCATTGCATATTAAGAAATGTGTCATGTAAATGGCACATTAGTGAAAGTCAGTGAAGCTTCATATTCAACAATTGTGTAACAGCAAGTAGAAAAAAGTTGTAAGAAAATTCAGGACCCGTGTTCAGGCCTGGACTAGTTCTGATTAACTCAGATTTGAGGAGAACTCCCCCGGTATTTATAGTTTCGAATTTAGGAGAATCAAATATTGCTGGGATTAGACTGGACAGTAGAGTTAGGGCCATGATCAGATCATCTATGATCTTATTGATTGGTGGAGAAGCTCATATGACCTCTCACTCCCACCACTCCTATTTCTTAACTTATGATCCCACTAAACTTATCTGGAATTTTATCTGTTTCTATGTTTTAATTTGTCCCTGGATAACACTTGGCTTCAACTGACATGTTGATTCTACGCCATCTGATTCACAATACATCGAAAGATATTGCATGAAGATCACCAGCAATCCTTCATCTGCAGCAGGGATTTTTATTTTCATCCTAAATTTGGTGAATTCAAACTTATTTAGGAGGGTGCAAAAACATATAAATCAATCAAAATGCTCATCACTTAACAAAATTAGAATTTTCCCAAATGGGGACATTGACTGGAAAGGCTGGCACAATGGCGCAGCAATAGTTGCTTACAGCGCCAGAGGCCCAAGTTCGATCCTGACTACAGGAGCTGTCTGTACGGAGTTTGTACTTTCTCCCCTTGACCTGCATTGATTTTCTCCGGGATCTCCAGTTTCCTCCTACACTCCAAAGTCATACAGGTGTTTAGGCTAATTGGCTTGGTAAAATTGTCCTTAGTGTATGTAGGATCATTTAGTTTGCAGGGATCGCTGGTCGGCATGGACTCGGTGGGCTGAAGGACCTGTTTCCGTGCCATATCTCTAAACTAAACTAAACTAAACCAAAAGGTTTAGAGAGTTATGGGGTTATTTAGGGTTATTTAGAGGGAAGATGGTGCATCTTGGTCACCATAGGCAAGTAGGGCCAAAGGGCCTTTCCATGCTATATGAGACAAGGAGTATGTTAAAGTTAAGCATCGGTACCAATTATAACAAATTCTGTGTTTTTTTAAAGAATTCTAAAAGGTTGCTTGAAACTGACAGCTTTTCTCTTAGATTGTTAGATGCTGTACTAGCTTTTGAGTTTCTAGTGACCTAAAAAATTCAATGTCTGTTATCCACTGTTCAAGGATCAAAGGATGAATTTAATGGCTTAACGATTCTTAGCACATGTGGTGGACTTTGAAGTACAGAACACATTGGCACATAGAGAAACATGCTCAAAATGTTGAAGCAGTACATAACAGGAAATGTCAGAAGTAAACATTTCACATGGTCAAACCATATCTCTTAAGGTCAACCTTTACAATGGAGTGAAGATCAAATAATTATGTTTGCTAGACATATAGTCAAGTTTAAAGCAATACAAAACAAAAGAAAATATTGAATATTTTGTAGATCACTGTTTTAATCAGTTTTTATTATAGCAAAGACATTAAGTCTTCTACTAGATAATTAACATTTGTTTTGCATTAAGGCTGTTTCCCCTTTGAATCACTCAATTACTCAAAATCAATTCTATTAAGCAAGAGATGGAGGCATCCTTCTTAGGATAATCGCTATCCATGTTCAAGTAACTCCAGTAAGTATACATTCTGCAGACTGATCATAAGTGACAAAGTAGTGAAGCAGTTATCTTCAATGTCATTCCTAGCATTGAGTGACAGAAAGAGATTGCAAGAGTCAGGGGGAGGAAATGCAATATGTATAGAAAATAAATGCCGTATCTGTAAAATCTGGAACAATAAATGTAGGATTGCAACAGCTTATCATTTCAGAGCAATTTGCTCCAGCTGTCCCATTATTGACATCTCCGTGTATTTTAAAACAGATACAAACGCTGTATATTATTATTGCAGATTGAGAAGGACTAAAAAAGGGAATGGCAGCTTTCTAATGTCATGGTTGATCTCTAAATTTAGTTGTTATTGGGTTTAATATTGTTGACAATATATTTTTTACAATGACCTATAGAGTCATAGAGTGATACAGTGTGGAAACAGGCCCTTAGGCCCAACTTGCCCGTGCCGTTTCAGCTACACTAGTCCCACGCCTGCGTTTGGGCAATATCCCTCCAAACTTGCCCTATTCATGTACTTGTCTAACTGTTTCTTAAATGTTGGGATAGTCCCAGCCTCAACTACCTCTTCTGGCTGCGTGTTCCATACACCCACCACCCATTGTGTGAAAAAGTTACCCCACAGATTCCAATTAAATCATTTCCCCTTCACCTTGAACCTATGTCCTCTGGTACTCTATTCCCCCACTCTGGGCGAGAGACTCTGTGCATCTACCTGATTTATTCCTCTCATGATTTTAAACACCTCTAAAAGATGACCACTCAGCCTCCTGTGTTCCAAGGAATAGAGACCCAGCCTACTGAACCTCTCCCCATTGCTCAAACCCTCTTGTCCTGGCAACATCATCGTAAATCTTCTCTGAACCCTTTCAAGCTTGACAATATCTTTTCTATAACATGGTTCCCAGAACTGGACACAATACTCTAAATGCGGTCTCATCAATGTCTTGTACACTGCAACATGACCTCCCAACTTCTATACTCAATACTCTGAATGATGAAGGCCAAATTGCCAAAAGCCTTTTTGACCACCTCTTCAACCTACGACTCGACCTTCAAAGAACCATGCACCTGCACTCCCAGACCCCTCTGCCCTACAACACTCCCCAGAGGCTACCATTTACTGTGAAGGTCCTGCCCTTTTTAGACATCTGAAAATGCAAAACCTCACACTTCTCTGTATTAAATTCAATCAATCATTCCTCAGCCCACCTGTTCAATCGATCAAGATCCTGTTGCAATCTTTCACGACCATCTTCATTATCTGCAAAACCACCCACTTTTGTATCATCAGCAAATTTGCTAATTTTGTCTAGTATGTTCTTATCCAAATCATTTATGTAGATGACAAACAGTAACGTGCCCTGCACCGAACCCTGAGGCAAACCTCTAGTCACTTAGCTAATCCAAATTTATTTATGGTGAAACCATTTTTCTGTGCAATTACAAATATTAACCATATAACCATATAATAATTACAGCACAGAAACAGGCCCTCTCAGCCCTTCCAGTCCATGCCGACCATTTGTTTTCCCCTAGTCCCATCTACCTGCACTCAGACCATACCCCTCCATTCCCTTCCCGTCCATATACCTATCCACTTTACTTTTAAATGTAAAATCGATCCTGCCTCCACCACTTCTGCTGGAAGCTCATTCCACACAGCCACCACCCTCTGAGTAAAGAAGTTCCCCCTCACGTTACCCCTAAACTTCTGTCCCTTAATTCCCATGTCATGCCCTCTTGTTTGAATCTTCCCTACCCTCAATGGAAAAAGCTTATCCACGTCAACTCTGTCTATCCCTTTCATCATTTTAAAGACCTCAATCAAGTCCCCCCTTAACCTTCTGCGCTCCAAAGAATAAAGACCTAACTTGTTCAACCTTTCTCTGTAACATAGTTGCTGGAACCCTGGCAACATTCCAGTAAATCACCTCTGTACTCTCTCTATTTTGTTGACATCCTTCCTATAATTAGGCGACCAAAATTGTACACCATACTCCAGAATTGGTCTTACCAATGCCTTGAAAAATTTAACATTACTTCCCTACTCCTATATTCAATGCTCTGATTTATAAAGGCCAGCACACCAAAGGCTTTCTTTTACCACCCTATCTACATGCGATTCCACCTTCCAGGGAACTATGCACAGTTTTATTCTTCGATCCCTCTGTTCCACAGCATTCCTCAATTCCCTACCATTTTACCCATGCATGTCCTATTTTGATTTGTCCTGCAAGATGTAGCACTTCACACTTATCAGCATTAAAACTCCATCTGCCATCTTTCAGCCCACTTTTCCATATGGCCCAAATCTCTCTGTAGACTTTGAAAAATCTACTTCATTATCCACAACACCACCATCTTAGTATCAATCTGCAATACTTACTTATCCTAATTTTCCACCCCATCGTCCAGATCATTGATGTACATGACAAACAACTGTGGACCCAACACAGATCCCTGAGGCACCCCACTGGTCACCGGCTTCCAACCTGACAAACAGCCATCCACCATTACTCTCTGACATCTCCCATTCAGCCACTGTTGAATCCATCTTGCTACTCCACCATTAACACCCAAAGATTGAACCTGCTTAACCAACCTTCCATGGGGAACCTTGTCAAAGGCCTTACTGAAATCCATATAGACAACATCCACTGCTTTACCCTCACTGGATTGAAATTAATCAATTTCAATCCAGTGTGATCACAAGACCTGAATGTTGCAGACAGCAGCGAAGCAGAGGCACTTGTGTTGGTCACAGAAAAATCTGTCCATTCAGCTGTTTGACACCAGCCTCCACCTGTTTGCAGCTACCATCAATTCAAGACGATTCTCTCTAGTGTCCTGCAATGCACCAGGTTGGCTCTTTTAAAGTCAATAACTTTAAAAGATTCTCACAAGGTTGATTTAGCAAGAGTACAGGGCATCATATTCCTGTCGCGGTGGAGGGCAAAGCTGGCAAGTTTAGCGATCCCTGGTTGACAAGAGATGTTGAGGCTCTGGTCAGGAAAAAAAAGGAAGCACACAACAGATTTAGGCAGATGAAATCAAACAAATCCCTCTGCGAATATAATAAATGTAGGATGATACTGAAGAAAGCAATCAGGTTGGCAAACTGGAGATATGGAATGAAGCTAGCAGGCAATATAAATAATAATCCTAGGGTTCTACTGGTATATTATGAGTAAAATAGTGGCTGGGGAAAGGATAGGTCCCCTTAGAGATCAGCATGACTCTCCAACTTTGTGACTTTTGGGCCTGGAGAGGGGCCGTACATCGCCCGGCGCGGCCTTAATGGCCGTGGGACTTACCATCGCCCGCCTGGGCTTCAATATCGGGTGAGAAATGGAGCAGGGGAGAGAAGAGACTTTGCCTTCCATCACAGTGACGAGGAGATTCACTGTGATGGATATTTGTATAAATTGAATTGTTTGTATGTTTTGTAGGAATTGTCTTTGTTTGTATGGCTGTGGAAACAGAGTTTTGTTTGAGCCTCACTGAGGTTCAAATGACATGGAATAAAATATTGTATTGTATATTGTATATTGCATTGTGTAGAGCCACAAGCGATGGGAGAGATATTAAATTAATACTTCTAATCTATGTTACTGAGGATAAAATTGTGAAAACTAAGGGATTGAGCCATGGGAGATGTAATGTCTTAGATCGGATACAAACTACGAAAGATGAAATATTGGCTGTTTCAAAGCACATATATCACCTGCCACATGCATCTTCAGACCTTATGTTAAGCTTGGGAAGAAAATACGGAGACCTTTGCTGCAGGTGAAGATCCGGAAGTCTGGAGGATTGCTAATGTTGAACCATAACTTAAGAAGGACGATAAGCTAACGAACCACAGGCAGGGAGCCAGTGTGGTGGGAACGTTGTTGGTGGGGATTCTAAGTGATGGACTCTATCAGTATAGACACTAGCACTATCTTACACATACTAGGGATAATTTACAATTTTACCAAAACCAATTAATCTACAAACCTTCATGTCTTTGGAGTGTGGGAGGAAACTGGAGCATCTGGGGAGAACACACGAGGAGAACATACAAACTCCATGCAGGCAGCACCCGTAGTCAGGATCGAACCCAGGACCCAGGTAAGCAAACAACTCTACCATTGCGCCACTGTGCCGCCCTAGAATCATTTGTCTCATTGGAGGCCTGTAACCATTGGAGTGCCACAGGATCTGCTGTTATTTATCTCTATTAACAATTTGGATTTCCGTATTAGTAAATTTGCAGTTGACACTTAAATTGGCGGTATTATGGATAGTGAGGGTGCAAATCTAACTTCACAACAGGATCTAGCTCAGGGAAGGTGGGCCAAGAGATAATAAATTGAATTTTAACACGAACAGCTATGAGGTATAGCACTTTGGAATCTCAAACCAGGGCAGTATTTACAAAGTAAATGGTAGAATCCTGAAGAGTGTTTCAGAACTGGGAGATCTGGGAGTATAGGTGCAGGTTGCCCGAAAAGTGGTGAGTCTGATGCACAGGATGGTGAAGAAGGCCTTTGGATCATTTTCCTTCAGTGGGAATGGTGCTGAGTACAAAAGTAGGGTTATCATAGGGCAGCCAAAATGTGTAAAATGGGAATTGGTTTACACCGAAGATAGACATAAAATGCTGGAGTAACTCAGTGGGCTTTTCTCCAGAGATACTAGATCCCTGTCCCGCCTGTCCCGCTGAGTTACTCCAGCATATAACCATATAACCATATAACAATTACAGCATGGAAACAGGCCCTCTCGGCCCTTCCAGTCCGTGCCGACCATTTGTTTTCCCCTAGTCCCATCTACCTGCACTCAGACCATACCCCTCCATTCCCTTCACGTCCATATACCTATCCACTTTACTCTTAAATGTTAAAAACGATCCTGCCTCCACCACTTCTGCTGGAAGCTGATTCCACACAGCCACCACCCTCTGAGTAAAGAAGTTCCCCCTCACGTTACCCCGAAACCTCTGTCCTTAATTCTCATGTCATGCCCTCTTGTTTGAATCTTCCCTACCCCTCAATGGGAAAAAACGCATCCATGTCAACTCTGTCTATCCTTTCATCATTTTAAAGACCTCAATCAAGTTCCCCCCTTAACCTTCTGCGCTCCAAAGAATAAAGACCTAACTTGTTCAACCTTTCTCTGTAACATAGTTGCTGGAACCCTGGCAACATTCTAGTAAATCTCCTCTGTACTCTCTCTATTTTGTTGACATCCTTCCTATAACTAGGCGACCAAAATTGTACACCATACTCCAGAATTGGTCTTACCAATGCCTTGTACAATTTTAACATTACTTCCCTACTCCTATATTCAATGCTCTGATTTATAAAGGCCAGCACACCAAAGGCTTTCTTTACCACCCTATCTACATGCGATTCCACCTTCAGGGAACTATGCACAGTTATTCCTAGATCCCTCTGTTCCACAGCATTCCTCAATTCCCTACCATTTACCATGTACGTCCTATTTTGATTTGTCCTGCCAAGATGTAGCACTTCACACTTATCAGCATTAAACTCCATCTGCCATCTTTCAGCCCACTTTTCCAAATGGCCCAAATCTCTCTGTAGACTTTGAAAATCTACTTCATTATCCACAACACCACCTATCTTAGTATCATCTGCATACTTACTTATCCAATTTTCCACCCCATCATCCAGATCATTGATGTACATGACAAACAACAGTGGACCCAACACAGATCCCTGAGGCACCCCACTGGTCACCGGCTTCCAACCTGACAAACAGCCATCCACCATTACTCCATGACATCTCCCAATCAGCCATTGTTGAATCCATCTTGCTACTCCGCCATTTACACCCAAAGATTGAACCTTCTTAACCAACCTCCCATGGGGAACCTTGTCAAAGGCCTTACTGAAATCCATATAGACAACATCCACTGCTTTACCCTCATCAATTTCCCTAGTTACCGCTTCAAAAAATTCAAGAAGGTTTGTCAAACATGACCTTCCAGGCACAAATCCATGTTGACTGTTCCTGATCAGACCTTGTTTATCCAGATGCTTATATATATTATCTCTAAGTATCCTTTCCATTAATTTGCCCACCACTGACGTCAAACTAATAGGTCTATAATTGCTAGGTTTATTCTTTGAACCCTTTTTAAACAATGGAACAACATGGGCAGTACGCCAATCCTCCGGCACTATTCCCATTTCTAATGACATTTGAAATATTTCTGTCATAGCTCCTGCTATTTCTACACTAACTTCCCTCAATGTCCTAGGGAATATCCTGTCAGGACCTGGAGACTTATCCACTTTTATATTTTTCAAAGTGTCAGTACTTCCTCCTCTTTGAATCTCATAGTTTCCATAGCTACTCTACTTTTTCCCCCTTAACTCACCGAGTTCAATATCCTTCTCCTTGGTGAATACCGTAGAAAAGAAAGTGTTCAATATCTCCCCCATCTCTTTTGGCTCTGCAGATAGCTGTCCATTCTGGTTCTCTAATGGTCCAATTTTATCCCTCGTTATCCTTTTGCTATTAATATAGCTGTAGAAACCCTTTGGGTTTACTTTCACCTTTCTTGCCAAAGCAACCTCATATCTTCTTTTAGCCATCCTAATTTCTTTCTTAAGATTCTTTTTACATTCTTTATACTCCTCTAGCACCTCATTTACTCCATGCCTCCTATAATTATTGTAGATATCTCTCTTTTTCGAAACAAGTGTCCAATTTCCCTTGAAAACCATGGCTCTTTCCAATTTTTACTATTTCCTTTCAACCTAACAGGGACATAAAGATTCTGTACTCTTACAATTTCCCCTTTAAATGTCCTCCATTTCTCTTCTACATCCTTCCCATGAAACAAAGTGTCCCAATTCACTCCTTTAAAATCCTTACGCATTCCCTCAAAGTTAGCCTTTCTCCAATCAAAAATCTCCACCCTAGGTCCAGTTCTGACTCTCTCCATAATTATATTGAAACTAATGGTATTGTGATCACTGGTCCCGAAGTGCTCACCAACGCATACCTCCGTCACCTGACCTGCCTCATTTCCTGCCTCATTTCCTAACAGGATCATTTCCTCCAGCACTGCCCCTTCTCTGGTCGATACCTCTATGTACTGCTGCAAAAAACTATCCTGCACACATTTTACAAACTCCAAACCATCCAGCCCATTTACAGAATGTGTTTCGCAGTCTATTTTTGGAAAATTGAAATCTCCCACAATCACTACCTTGTGCTTACTACTAATATCTGCTATCTCCTTTCCATATTTGCTCTTCCAATTCACGCTCCCCATTTGGCGGTCTATAATACACCTCTAAAAGTTTTGCTACACCGTTCCCACTTCTCAGTTCCACCCAAATAGCCTCCCTAGACGAGCCCTCTAATCTATCCTGCCAAAGCACTGCTGTAATATCTTCTCTGACAAGCAATGCAACACCTCCCCCTCTCGCCCAATATGTTAGCATGGACAAGATGGGCCAAAGAGCCTGCATTCATGCTATATCACTCTATGGCTCCTTGGCAGCAAATAATAATGAGTAATCTGTAGCTAATACTTCAAACATGTTATACATTGCAAAATCATAACTGGAACATACATGTACGACTAAATTAGAAGCTAAAATATCATAACGTATTTTTGTAAAAGTCTTATATATTAAAATTTGTATTTAAAGGAAAATAAATCCTTTATTAGCAAACAAATCCTTTATTAACAAATAAATTAAGTTTTAGATGTAGAGAGGTCGCTAACTAGTAGAGTATGTAGAGTATTTAAATATTTTGAGTCTGAAGAAGGGTCCCAAACATGTAATTTATCCATTCTTTCCACAGATGTATCTGACCCCCTGAGTTACTCCAGCACTTTGTGTCATCCAAAGGCCTTCTTCACCATCCTGTGCATCAGACTCACCACTTTCTGGGCAACCTGCACCTATAATCCCAGATCTCCATGTAATGAAACACTCTCCAGGATTCTACAATTTACTTTGTGTCCTTTCTTGGTAAATCAGTTCATTGTTTCTAAATATTTTGGATCTTGTGCAACAAAGCATACGTTTTATAGAATGTTTCACAGCAAATCTAGTTCATTAATACCTTAAATACTCGTCTATTTAATGATTTACTTGATCCCAATAGAGAAGGCTGCCAAACAATGCAGCTTGTGGAAAAGTGCTAAATCTTTGACAGTAACTTCAGGTTTCCCATGTTAAATTAAACAGAAATTTTGAAATTGCTTCAGTTCTATGGTATATTAATAGCAATTGTTGCGGTATCACGACAATCATGAAATCCAGACCATTATGATTCCGAGATTGTTTGTAGCATTTACTCTCATTTATTGCACTTTTCTTAATATATGGGATACGTATCTAGCTATCCCAATGGTTTCTGTACAGAATCCTCAGCTCCAACCAGAAAGCCCTAAACCCAAGCCCCTATCTAAGGTCATAAAGCCATAAGTGATAGGAGCAGAATTAGGCCATTCAGCCCATCGTCTGCTCTGCCATTCAATCATGGCTGAGCTATCTCTCCCTCCTAACCACTTTCTCCAGCCTCCTCCCCATAACCCTTCAGATATAACTTTGCTTATTTCACCAATCATCGGTATGGTATCTGTATGACATATTGATCTTGGTAGCAGAACATCTACAATAGAGCGAGCAACATTCAACCAATAATTTCCTGCTTAAAGTGCGGGCTCTTCCATGGGCAGCAGATATAATTGTCCAGCGACGTGCTCCACTCTCACTAGTCTAACAATGTAAACTCGTACGTTTGGTAATGAGTAACAGGACGGCAGAGTGCCCATGAGTGACTGTCGGGGGTGGTGTTGTGAGGAACCATGGGTGAATGAGGGTAATTAATGCCTGCCAGTGGAGAAAAGAAGGAAATAAATAAACTGCAAATAAATAGGCAAAGGAAGATTACTTTTACTGTAAATGCTGCCTGCACTTTAAAACTGATCACAGTCATTTAAAATCAGTGGCCCTTGAAAGTCCTGTTTTATACGGAAGGCTCTCTCATCACATGCCTGGCTGATCGGTAACACTGCCCAACTTTACCGCACTAAACTGACATTCCAATTTTAGCAACTGGGGTCAGAGTTCATCCGTGCCTCTCACTGCCAAAATGAAATAAAAGAGCAGTTACAAGCTTTAATTTTATAGCTGCCTACATCCCAAGAATACAATGTCACAAAAAAGGTTCGGGACTGGGAGATTCAGGACTGTACCAACATGAAAAAAAAAACATACAATTCTGCTGATTTGTATTCTGAAGGAAAAAAATTGAATCAGCCAAGCTATCGCCTTGCTACAAAGAAATATTCTCTTTATCCTATTATATTTTAATACTGGCTGCCAAGCTGAAGTCTATAACTATTCAAAGAAACATCTCACAGAAACAATCATGTCTTAGTAATCTTAATGGAAAATTTTACATTTTACTTCGGAGTCACGCGTGTGATTCCGCGAAGAAGGCCCGCCAGTGCGCATGCGCGTCATTTCGTCAGATGCATGGCGCAGCGATGGGCTGAAGAGCGCAGCTCCACCAGCGGTAAGTTAAAAACTTGCAGGTACGTTTTTTAAACTACGCTGCGAATGTCCCTAAGTTCCATAAGGCTGGTTTCAGGAGCCTGCAGGAACATGGAGAAATCAACCAAAGGTAGGGCGAGGCGTGCCACCGACAAAATCACAGAAACTGACCGTGGGACTGCTTACGCCGGCTCCAGAACGCCGGCGACAGTACAGCCAGCGGCAGCAACTCCGGTGCCTCAGAGCAACATGGCCACTCCAGTCGGGAGGAAAGCCAAAAGAAAGTCAGTAAGGCCTGTCGACTCTGATTAATCTGGCCAAGAGGACTCCCCTCCCACCAGCAAAAAAATTTGGGGACGTCTAGATAAAATGGAGCACCTCTTAGAAAGAATACTCCATCATGAGGTGTTCCAACCAGGGTTTTATACCCCTGGGTTTCCCCAGCAGCCCTCAGCAGAAACCTCCAGCAGAGGTCCATATAGGGAAGGCCTGTACCTTCAGGAGGAACCATATGTCCACGGGTTTCCATTAATTTACCCCACCACTGACGTCAAACTAACAGGTCTATAATTGCTAGGTTTATTCTTTGAACCCTTTTTAAACAATGGAACAACATGCGCAGTACGCCAATCCTCCGGCACTATTCCCGTTTCTAATGACATTTGAAATATTTCTGTCATAGCTCCTGCTATTTCTACACTAAATTCCCTCAATGTCCTAGGGAATATCCTATCAGGACCTGGAGATTTATCCACTTTTATATTTTTCAAAAGTGTCAGTACTTCCTCCTCTTTGAATCTCATAGTTTCCATAGCTACTCTACTTTTTTTCCTTACTTCACATAGTTCAATATCCTTCTCCTTGGTGAATACCGAAGAAAAGAAATTGTTCAATATCTCCCCCATCTCTTTTGGCTCTGCAGATAGCTGTCCATTCTGTCTCTAATGGTCCAATTTTATCCCTCGTTATCCTTTTGCTATTAATATAGCTGTAGAAACCCTTTGGATTTACTTTCACCTTTCTTGCCAAATCAACCTCATATCTTCTTTTAGCCTTCCTAATTTCTTTCTTAAGATTCTTTTTTACATTCTTTATACTACTCTAGCACCTCATTTACTCCATATCTCCTATAATCATTGTAGATATCTCTCTTTTTTCGAAACAAGTGTCCAATTTCCCTTGTAAACCATGGCTCTTTCCAATTTTTACTATTTCCTTTCACCCTAACAGGGACATAAAGATTCTGTACTCTTACAATTTCCCCTTTAAATGTCCTCCATTTCTCTTCTACATCCTTCCCATAAAACAGAGTGTCCCAATTCACTCCTTTTAAATCCTTACGCATTCCCTCAAAGTTAGCCTTTCTCCAATCAAAAATCTCCACCCGAGGTCCAGTTCTGACTCTCTCCATAATTTAATATTGAAACTAATCTTCAATCTGAAGTGCACTGGCTAGCCTTCTTCACGTAATCGCTCACCGTAATCTTCACCGAGAACTTCAAACTGGTAAGTTCTCTAATCTTACTTATTGTGATCACTGGTCCCGAAGTGCTCACCAACGCATACCTCCGTCACCTGACCTGCCTCATTTCCTAACAGGAGGTCCAGCACTGCCCCTTCTCTGGTCGTTACCTCTATGTACTGCTGCAAAAAACTATCCTGCACACATTTTACAAACTCCAAACCATCCAGCCCATTTACAGAATGTGTTTCCCAGTCTATTTTTGGAAAATTAAAATCTCCCACAATCACTACCTTGTGCTTACTACTAATATCTGCTATCTCCTTACATATTTGCTCTTCCAATTCTCGCTCCCCATTTGGCGGCCTATAATACACCCCTAAAAGTGTTGCTACACCGTTCCCACTTCTCAGTTCCACCCAAATAGCCTCCCTAGACATGCCCTCTAATCTATCCTGCCTAAGCACTGCTGTAATATCCTCTCTGCCAAGCAATGCAACACCTCCACCTCTGGTCCCTCCAATTCTATCACACCTGAAGCAACAAAATCCTGGAATATTTAGTTTCCAATCACAGCCGTCCTGCAACCATGTTTCACTGATTGCCACAACATCATATTTCCAAGTGTCAATCCAGGCTCTAAGTTCATCCACCTTTCTTACAATGCTCCTAGCATTAAAATATACACATTTTATAAACCCACCATCCCTTATTCTCTGTCTATTATCTTTTTCCTCTTTCTCGCCTACATTCTGGGTCTGAGTGCTTCCCTTCTCTGCCTCTTGCCCCACACCCTGTCCCCTAGCCCCCTCTACCTGAGTCCCTTCCCCCAGCCTTTCTAGTTTAAAGTCTCCCCAGTCGCCTTTGCAAATCTCCCTGTCAGATATTGGTCACCCTCGGGTTCAAGTGCAACCCGTCCTTTTTGTACAGATCATGCCTTCCCCAAAAGAGGTCCCAGTGATCAAGAAACTTGAATCCCTGCCCACTGCACCAGTCCCTCAGCCACGCATTTATCCTCCACCTCATTCCATTCCTACTCTCACTGTCACGCGGCACAGGCAGTAATCCTGAAATCGTTACCCTTTTGGTCCTTCTCCTTAACTTTCCCCCCAACTCCCTAAATTCTCCCTTCAGGACCTCATCTCTTTTTCTGCCTATGTCATTGGTACCTATGTGTACCACAACATCACAATATTACGTTTTATGTATATGATCTAATCAAACAAAGCAGGCCAGGGATGTCTGGAACCAAAATAAGCTTTAGAGCATACCCCATTGACCTGAGACTATGTGTAGTTACGCACCTGTGTCAATATATGGAGGTCACCAAGAGTCTCAGAGGCCCCGAAACAACAATGCTCATCAGTCACAAAAAACCTCATAGAAAGGTGTTGGTACAAACCATTTCTAGGTGGCTGAAACAGGTTTTGGATTGTGCTGAAGAAGACACTGATGTGTTTAAATCTCACTCTACCAGGGTGGCGTCAACATCCACAGCGAGGGCACTGGACGTCCCTTTAGACCAAATCCTCGAAGCCGCAGGATGGTCCAGTGAAGGGACTTTTCAATGGTTCTATGACAAACCTGGCCTCGTGATGGAAGGATTTGGGCATGCTATTTTGGGTTCTGTTTTGTAATTTCCCCCTGGGAGAGAGGGGTTATTACTGTTCCTTTTTGTTATTAAAACATTAAATTTTATAATTCAAACAATGTTCAATACATTATTTGTTTATTCTGTGTCAACCGAAGCAGTTTGTCGTATGGAACTGGATCTACGGCATGAAATCACAGAGCTTTGTAATCTTCATGGAATCACTCACGTGACTCCAAAGTAAAATAGTAAGATTAAACGAGAACTTACCAGTTTGAAGTTTGATCTTTATTTTATGAGGAGTTACGGTGAGCGATTAAGTGACCTCCGCTCCCGACCCTCATAATCGCAAAGATCATCTGGTAGCTCTAGTCTTCTGAGTCTTACTATATTACTTCGACTGTGGTTACTGTGAATTCACGCCGTTGCTTTGAAGATTGACGCGCATGTGCACTGGCTAGCCTTCTTCACGTAATCGCTCACCGTAACTCCTCATAAAATAAAGATCAAACTTCAAACTGGTAAGTTCTCTAATCTTACTATTTTAATGATAAACTTTACTCATATTGTTATTCTCAGCAAAACTAATGAAGCTTTGGATTTCACTCCCATACAATCGGTCAAATCAAGCAGTCTGATGGCCAACAGGCCCAAGGAGATTGAAACATTTGCATTTGGAAACACTCAGCAAGTCATGCAGCATCTGAAAGATTTAGATGCACTCTAGATATTTCAGATTAATTAACTTTCTTCAGAACCAGGATTAAGTTGCAGATAAGGGAGGGGTGGATGAACAAAGTGGATGCCATTGATAGCATCAAAACTAGGTAGTGTGATGGTGACAGCTGTGAAGGCTTATTAATCAGAATATGTAGGGAAAGAATATGAACAAGGGAAGAAAATGAATATAAAGCTGAAGCTGGAAACCTGACATAAAAGAGAATGCTGGATGTACTGTTTTTTTGAGATGGTAGATTTCATTGTTGAGTCCAGAGGACTGTTATGTGCTTTGACAGAAGATGAGATGATGTTTCTTCAGCTTACATTGAGTTACCCTGGAACATTTTCAGAGGCCAAAGTCAGAAAGGTCATATTGGGAGTGAGAGGAAGAATTAAAGCATCAACAAATAGAAGCTGAAGATCACTATTATGGGCTGAACTGCAAAGTTTCCTTAACCTGTGTTTGATTTCTTCAATATCGAGGAAACCATGCTATGAGCACTAAATACAATATATTAAATGGGAAGCAGTAATAGCGAATCAATTATGAAGCAAGTGAATTATTTCTGAAAGGACTGTTTGGGTCGTTGGCGGTGAGTAGGGAAGAAGTAAAAGCCAGGTGTTACTTCTCTTGTGGTTGCAAGGATGTTGCACTGAGAAGAAGAGAGGATGTAATTGGAGCAAAAAACAACCTGCTAGAAGAACTCAGCCAGTCAGGTAGCATCTATGGAGAGAAATGGACAGACAAGGTTTGGGATCAGGACCTTTCTTCAATACTCTCCATTTTACTCCATAGATGCGGCCTGTCACATTGAGTTCCTCCACCATTTTCTTTCTTGTATCTTCTCTCAGGATATTGTTGGAGATGGACGAGTGAATCTGGGAGATAGAAAGGCAACTACCACAGCAACATCTGAAAAAAAGAGGTGAGGGGAAGAGTCTGCTGATGAGTTTGCATGAAGTTGAGCATAACAGAAATTACAGAAGTGCAGGAGAGGTGACAGATGCAGTTGAAATCAACGGTGGAGAGGAAGGAAACACAATTAGGGAAAACACAATTTCAACAGGCTATCCACTAACATGTAAGTAGTTTTTTTTTCAGAATGAACTGGCACACAAGGAACAATTGTATAGAAGAAGTGGCATCATCCATATATATCGTATGCAGGTGGCAAAACTGGAGGATATTTTGTGTTAGGTGCGTAGAATCTTTGTACCTCATTTTCCCTTCCCTATTCTGTACTTTCACTTTATCATACACTTTATATGGAAAATTGGTACAACCTGTAAGATGTCACTCATTTATTTCTGGCATAACTCTAAATGCAGGTCTAACATAGCGTAGCAGGGAGAAAAATCATCACTCCTGAAAACAGACCATTAGTCAAAATTTCTCTTGAAAACAAAAGCTAAGAAGGGGCAGTGCTGAAAAGATGAAATCACAACCATAAATGTAGTCCATTCATCACAATCTTATCAAACTTTGGTAAATAAAATCATGGAAAATTCACTGTTTTGCAAGACCTTCGAAAACTAATGTGCTGTTACATATTGCTTTGCATCCCGACAGTAACATATTGTTACGGAAATACTAAATGCAACCAATCATATAGATCTTGATGCACTTACACATAGTAATCATTCTTTTGAAGCAGCACCATCAATTAATAGTTGGCCACGCCACGTCTAAGCTGATGGGACAATTTACCTTATTTTACTTTTCTAAACTGTGCTTGTTTAGGGCATTTTTCTCATTATGAGTTGTTGGGTTTTCCCTGTAATATTTTTCACAAATTCAAGATTTTGGGTCCAAATTAATTTGTTGGCCCTTCTAAGCTTTTGGTATGGCCTATCAATCACGTCTGAACACAATTATGCTATGTTAAATGTTTTTTGAGCTGACAGCAACTCTTGATCCAATAACAACAACTTTAACACGTTTCATTTTGGCACAGAAACAAGTTCTAAAAAATCACACTGGTGCTTAACTTTTAAAGTGTAGCTCATGTATCCACGACATCTTACCAAAATTACTTTACTATTTATCCTCATCCTTCCAGTTCTAAGTCTTCTACATGCTATTTCCTGTGGACTTCAGTTTGTCTGAAACATTCGCAGTTAACAAGGGCCAATATTAATCCCCTACAGAAAAAAAAGGAGAATTTACAATGGGTAATAAGGAAATGGCAGAAACCTGATGAATTCAAAGGATTTGATGTTCTATATCCCAGGGTTTTGTAAGAGCTTATGAAGGTTGTGAATGCTTTCAATATCATTTTCCAAAATTCATGACTTTTGGAAAGCTCCCTACAAGTTGAAGGCGACCAAAGCGGAAGCCATTATTTAAGAAAGGAAGCAGAGAGAAAACAGGGTTCCAACCTGTTATCCTGAATCTAAGAAGTTTAAAAATCACTAAAATTTATAATAATAATAAAGGGTGTGATACAGAACAATTAGAAAATAATGATGTTGTTAAGAAGAGTCAATAAGGATGATGTTTTAATCATCTCACATTGATGCAGCTGACAGAGTTACTGCCTCACTGCTCTAGCAACCAGAATTCAATCATGACCTCCAGTGCTGTATGTGTGGAGTTAGTGCATTCTCCCTGTGACCAAGTGTGTTTTCTTCAGGTGTTCCAGTTTCCTCCCACATCTCAAAGATGACCAGGATGGTAAGCTAATTACTCACTGTAAATTGCTTCGTATGTGTAAGTGAGTGGTAAAAACAAAAATTAAAGTACAGGAAAAAAGGGGGTCATTCTCAGGGATCTGTTCTTGATCCCCCATCACTGACAATCAATGGGAGTAGTAATGAGATGCAAAAAGGCTCCACAGGAAAGAAGACAAGCTTAGCGATATCGTAACAGCACAGTAAATGGAGAAAATGGAGAAAGTGAAAATACAAGTGTAGCAAGGTAAGTAGTACATTGAGAATTGCATAGGGACTTTAGTAATTTTGGGTCTTCTAAACTAAGGAAAGATTCATTGCTTTAGAGCAAATTAAATTATGTTCACCAGACTGGTTCCTGGGATGCCAAGTTTTATTACATGGGGAGAGATTGAATAGCCAAATCTCTGCGAGTTTAAAATAATAAAATGTTATTGAGACAAATAAAATATCTAAAGGGCTTGGCAAAGTAGTCAACAAGGATATGTTTTACTTGGCAGAGAAGTCTGGAAGTCTGGGGGTGCAGTATCAAAATAAGAGGTAAGTCATTTATGAATAAAATAAGGGGAAAAGTCTTCAGTCAGAGGATGTGTAAGAAGGAACTACAGATGCTGGTTTAAACCAAAGATATACACACAAAGCTGGAGTAACTCAGCGGGGCAGGCAGCATCTCTGGAGAGAAGGAATGGGTGACGTTTCGGGTCGAGACCATTCTTCAGTCTAAAGAACCTAGTGACCTACTCCTGCATCTTATATGTTCATGACAATTTTCAGAGAATTGGTATGCACTAAAGATACATTACATTTCCGTAGAACTCTGCTGAAATTTAATCCGAACTACCATTAACTGTGGGACTGCCCCCCAAAATGGATAGATTTGAGTTGGATGTGATTCAGTGCAAAATGGCCCAAACAACACCCCTGGTCTTAAGTAGTTTTATCTGTGCTCATAATGCGTGCACCGGAGTCTTATTCCCTTGAAATATAGAGGATTAAGTGATAATATAATTTCAAATGATTTGACCAGTCAATAGGTTACATGGAAATGTTATTTCCACTGGTGGGATGTTCAACCGTGAGACTGGGGTTAACCCAGTTGATGATGTGACAGGAAGCACTTCGGCATTAGAGGAAATCTGGAACTCTCACAAAAAGCTGTCGAGACTGGGTCAATTGAACATATCACATCTGAGATTGATAGATTGGTTTTTAGGCAAAGCTATTACGGTTATAGAACTAAGATGTATAGATGGGACAAAGATTCATATCAGCTATGATTTAATTAAATAGCAGAATAGGCTTGAGGGCTTGAAACCCACTCCTTTATATATTCCTGTTATATTCCTAATATTAACTTGCATTACTCTCAGTGTGCCAGAACCTCAATCACTCACTCAGATAGCATTGGCATTTGTACATTTTCAAATCTCAAGAACAGGAGATTGATAAATTATGGATGCATTTGTCTTGTGTCTGTTGAGGACCAAATTGAGAATGCCAGAAATGCTTCACCTATGATCATCATCAACCATCCAGGAGAAATGATCTATAAGCCTTCTGGAATTTTAATCAAATGTCAGAACTGGGAGTGGTATTTGAGACACATTCCAGCATATTGCTTCATTTCACACAGAGATAAATCGTAACCTGAGGATTGCTCTGCAAAATGTGTGGAAACTAAAATGAGGCTTTCAAGATATCCTTTAGAGAGTATATCACCCAAAAGGACATTTCATAATGTAGAATTAGTAAAGTTGTCGGGGGTTATGGGGAGAAGGCGGGAGAATGGGGTTGAGAGGAAAAAATAGATCAGCCATGATTGAATGGTGCTGCAGACTTGATGGGCCGAATGGCCTAATTCTGCTCCTATAACTTATGAATGTTACTGGATGGAAGGCAACTCCTGGATTCATGCCTTCTACAATTGTCAAACATGTATGTACCTTGCTTGGTGGGAAATTAAAGACTATTGTGCAAATGTGACTTCAAATCTGCAGATCCAAAAACAGGAGGTAGTAACAAAAGTAAATTTGCATAAATGTGATAATCCGATTTCAATTAAGAAGAAAGTATAGAAGGAGGCTCTGAGGTCAACTGACAGACAATGACCATGGTCAGTATGAATCCCTGCCTTTTCTCATTCACCATGTTTTCAATACCGACACGGTAGCACAGTGGTAGGGTTGCTGCCTTCCAGCGCCAGAGACCTGGGTTTAATCCTAACTATGGGTGCTGTCTGTATGGAGTCTGTATGTTCTCCCCGTGACCTTCGTGAGTTTTCTCCTGGATACATGGTTTTTCCCCACACTCCAAAAACGTACAGGTTTGTACGTTAATTGGCTTGGTAAAATTGTCAAAATTGGCCCCAGTGTGTGTAAGATAGTGCTAGTGTATGGAGATCGCTGGTCACCACAGGCTCAGTGTGCCGACGGGCCTGTTTCTGCATTGTATCTCTAAACTAAACATAAAGCAAACCAGATAGAGGCTAAAACGGATCTGCTGGAAAGCATGATATATGCAAAACTTTAGAGTTTTTGTCCATAGGTGACCTAATTTAGGCTCTATTGCTTTCCACGTGCTCCATCGTCTTCTGATCTTGAGAATTGTACTAAATTTCCACGAGATTCTCCCAAATTTCCATGAGATTCCCCCAAATCCATGCTGGTATAGCAACAGAAAATCAGTGTTATTTCAGAGAAATTGGATGAATGGGCATTGTTATCCACACACGTTATTTTTGTGAGGTCGGGAATGGGATTTTGTTGGTGGATATTTTGGGTTTCTGTGGGCGCAGTGTGGATCCCTAAGCTCTCATGCAGGAATCCCAAAGGCATTTCCTGTAACCCAAGAATCCCGATCATCACAAACAGAAATGTAATCCATTCACTACAATCTCACTATATTTTTGTTATTAGAGTCATGGAAAATTCACAATTTTGTGAAACCTTGTAAAATTAATGTTCCATCACATATTGCATGTATTCCAAAAATAATATGACATTACTGAAATGCTGAAGGCAGCCTTTCATATGTCGATGCACAAACATGGAAATTATTCTTTTGAAATATAGCATCAAGGAATAATAGTTGACCATACTGCTCATAAGTCAGAAGTACAATTTCACATGCATGAAATTCTATTTTAAATTTCTCCATTATGCCTGTTCCTCAGGGGCATTTCTTCATCAGGAATCAATGTTTTCTCTCTGTAATATTTTCCCTAAATTCAACCGTTTGAGTCAAATTAATTTGTTGGCGCTTCTAAGAATATGATGTGGCCGATTAACGATCTCTGAACACAATTATGCTATGTTAAATGTTTTTTGGACTGACAATATCTCTCAATTCAATAATGACCATATGAATATGCTTAGCATTGGCATAGAAACAAACTCAGTGAAATCAATTCTTGCCCTTTATTCTTAAAATAGGGTTGATCTATTCATTAGATTTAAAAAATCACCTTACCATTTATCCTGACCCTTTCAAATCTATGTCTTCTACGCACTATTTGCCATGGACGTCAAGGTCTTTTAAACATTCAATGAGCCTTTATCCCATTTTACAGAAGAAAAAGCCAGTTTTTAAAAAGCCTGTTTAAAAACAAACCCAGCTGTTTTAATCTGAATTAAAATATTTACTGATACTGTGGTAAAATAACCCTTTCTTCAGTATGACATTAATCACAATCGTATGTTTTGAAGCCACATTACTTCATTGCATCATAAGTAGCTACTGTAATGAATTTACAAATAGAAATGAGTGAAGAGCCTTCCCTCGAATCTGAGCCAAACCCAACTGTATTATAGAATTATGGTGCTCTGTTCCAGCTCAGTGACTTGACGAAGTGCTGGCTGAGCTCCATCTTTCTCGTTTACCATTTCAAATAAAGTTAATTCTTATGCTGGCCAGGAGAAGCAAAGTTTGGCTTCAATTCTGAAATATCAAACTATCTGCATTTGGAAAAACTCATGATTCCAGATTATCTGCCATCATAACATTCCACATTAATTTCAATCAGTTTCCATGAATTAAATTAAGCCCTTAATTTAATCATTTTCTTTAAATTGCAGAACTAATTCAAAAATTGCCTTAATTTGGAATTTGGAAATGCATGTTGTTAAGCTGTTCTTTCCTTTTGCAAATCTCCAAACTAGAAATTGTGAAATACGCTATCATTCTGGATGGAAAGTTACCACGTGGCTCCAACTGGAACAAACTAAGAATGTTACCAGATCATCCCTCGACTCTAGCCCAACAGAAACATTTGACAATACAATATTTGTTCTCACTGCCTATTTGCTATTGTTGACTATGGCTTCAAGGCAACCTGGCCTATATTAAAAGGCATTTCAATTCTCGTTGTGCAGTGACTCATTTCTGTAAATGAAATGGCTTCTTGTCAAAAAGCTGCCCTTTGGGAAAAAAATGGGGTCAACTTTAATCCTACTCTCTCCCCCAGGCATGTTCAAGAATGTTGTTAATTAAGACCACGGGCAAACTTAACTTTCATACTTCACTCTTTCCTAATTTTAACCTGAAAGAGACCGCAGACAAACGAGGGCCCTATTTAAAGCAGATGAAGGCCGCCTAAAAGTAATCAAAAAGACTCCAATCAAATCAGAAAAGCACTGTCAGCAAGTATATGGGAGCATGCTGTCTGCAGGTTCCTTTCCAAGTCATACACAATCTAACTTGGAAATGTATCATTGTTCCTTCACCATCACTGTCTAAATTCTGGTACACCCTGTCTGTTGGAGAATCTTTATCAGATACGCTGCGATGGATCTAAAACAAGACTCACCACCACTTAGTCAGGTTGCAATGAGAAGTGTATAATATATGCTGACCCTCCAGTTATGTGCACATCCCATAAATATGTTTTGAATTCTCATTAAGTGATGTACATCCACTTTGGTATTGGGATGAACATAATTTGAGTAAACTAGCAAAAGATAGGGCAAGGATCAGGTTTTACCTGGAGAAACAACTCTCAGCGACACGAGGTTTTACAAAAGGAGACATGGAGTGGATAATCCTGAAGGTAGTACAAGTGTACATGCTGAAGAAGGTCCATCCTCAACTTTTAGGATTCAGTGATCAGAGGATATTTGTACTGGTCTGGGATTATTCAGGACGTTGAAATGTGGTAGTCCATCTCGGTGTGTAAGGACTCAATAGACAATAGACAATAGACAATAGGTGCAGGAGTAGGCCATTTGGCCCTTCGAGCCAGCACCGCCATTCAATGTGATCATGGCTGATCATCCCCAATCAGTACCCCTTTCCTGCCTTCTCCCCATATCCCCTGACTCCGCTATTTTTAAGAGCCCTATCTAGCTCTCTCTTGAACGCACCCAGAGAACCTGCCTCCACCGCCCTCTGAGGCAGAGAATTCCATAGACTCACCACTCTCTGTGAGAAAAAGTGTTTCCTCGTCTCCGTTCTAAATGGCTTACTCCTTATTCTTAAACTGTGGCCCCTGGTTCTGGACTCCCCCAACAACGGGAACATGTTTCCTGCCTCTCGCGTGTCCAAGCCTTTAACAATCTTATGTGCTTCAATGAGATCCCCTCTCATCCTTCTAAACTCCAGAGTGTACAAGCCCAGCTGCTCCATTCTCTCAGAATATGACAGTCCCGCCATCCCGGGAATTAACCTTGTAACCCTATGCTGCACTCCCTCAATAGCAAGAATGTCCTTCCTCAAATTAGGGGACCAGAACTGTACACAATACTCCAGGTGTGGTCTCACTAGGGCTCTGTACAACTGCAGAAGGACCTCTTTGCACCTATATTCGATTCCTCTTGTTATAAAGGCCAACATGTCATTGCTTTCTTCACTGCCTGCTGTACCTGCACGCTTCCTTTCATAGACTGATGTACAAGGACCCCAGATCCGGTTGTACTTCCCCTTTTCCCAACTTGACGCCATTTAGATAATAATCTGCCTTCCTGTTTTTGCTACCAAAGTGGATAACCTCACATTCATCTGCATTAAACTTCATCTGCCATGCATCTGCCCACTCCCCCAACCTGTCCAAGTCACCCTGCATCCTCATAGCATCCCCCTCACAGTTCACACTGCTACCCAGCTTTGTGTCATCAAGACTATGCTGTCCACACCACAGGTACAAAGATTACAGTGACTGCTTTGCTCCTTCCAATGGGTGTGTACCTTTTCAGATGGGAAAGACTATTTACTCCTACTGGTCAATAGCCATTCAAGGAGATTATTTTTTGAGTTGTGCACCTCCACAGAACAAACCATAAATGCTCTAGGATCAGTCTTTGCAAACCATATCTTCATTGAGGAACTGGTTTCCAACAATGGGTGTACAGTTCTAGTCAGTATAGGTTGTTAATCCATTCTAATGGAATCTAGCATGGTTGAACATCTCTTGACTGTCACTTGAGGAGCCTGAATGATTTGTCCGGATGGCGTGTGAAACAATGAAGTGACACATATTGGACATGCAGTCCATGAATCATCAACTGTCATTATGTTTTCTAAAGTAGTGGACCCTCCCCACTCCTGCAGAAGGCATTCCCTTGCAAGAATGCACATCAGTCAATATCTAAATGTATGACCAAGTTAGGTGCACCTGGAAGACCAGGTAGATGACAAGTAGAGGAGGCTGAAGTGTTACAAGTCATAAGGTCAGGAAAGACAACTTCAAGTGGGAGACACTGAGAGCATTCCAGACACTTGGCTATGGAAAATTATCAAGATGGAGCCAAGGGGAGATTGTGAAAATGCTGAGTCAGGAACTACATTGAGAAGGTGGGTGACTGAAGCCAGAAGCCAGTCTGAAGAAGGGTTTTGGCCCGAAACATTGACCATTTCCTTCGCTCCATAGATGCTGGTGCACCTGCTGAGTTTCTGCAGCATTTTTGTGTACCTTTGATTTTCCAGCATCTGCTGTTCCTTCTTAAACACCAGAAGATTAATTACTACATATGCATAACATCAAAGAAAATTGTGATTAAGTAAGATGAGTGTGGATGTGAGGTGTAAGGAGGATGCCACCAACACCGCACAGGACAAACTGTAGGTAAGAAGCTACAGCAGACCTGAAACCAAGTGGAGAACGCATAAGCCTCTGGAGAAGGTGAGCAACCAGGACTGATAGTACTCAGAATTTTTTGTATTTATATATTTACCCAGTTGTTTCAATTTAAATGTGTAAATATTTGATGATGTGTATGAGTTTTACTTTCATTTTTAAACAGAAAATGGAGCATTGTTCGGGTACCTTGACAAACACAATGCACTAGATGTACAATTCTAGTTCATTCAACCACTAGAAACTTTATCTTTTACTAAACATTAATCCCTTATCCTATAGCTGTACACTGTGAATGGCTTGATTGAATTCATGTAGTATTTTCACTGATTGGATAGAATGCAACAAAAAAAGCTTTTCACTGTATCTTGGTATGTGCCAATAATAAACTAAACTACACTAAAGAAAAAGACAAACAGGGATATAGAAACCAAGGTTGGAGGTGATAAACAGAGAAATATGCATCCTTTTGTCTTCTACATTTATCACATCTAGTCTTGGTTTACTGTCTTCAACTATCTTTCCCCTACCTGCTTCATCTTGTAATCAACCTCTTCTCACTTGAATCCGTCTATCACTTGCTTGTTCTTGTCCCACCCCTTCTCGACAGCTCTCTCCTCCCTCTGCTCCATCAGTGTAAAGAAGGGCCCAGATCCACACCATCATCGGCCCATTCCCACAGCAGATGCTGGCGATCTGCTGAGTTTCATCAGCACTTTGTTTTTTATTCTATCAAAGATTATATATTTTCAAATCAGATTACTGTAGGATTTAAGGACATGGGCTCACAATTATATATTCACCTCAAAATTTCACTGGGTGCTCAACCACCCTGTCCTCATTTGTAGATTCCTGTAACTTCAGAAAACAATTGTTTGGTCTGAATCTGGAATTTCCTGATTTCTTTGTTACTATTCTTAAAAATAAATATATTTACAATATTCCAGTTTTAATGGAAATAGTTCTTAAATGATGAACACAATGCAGATTCTAACTAAGGAACAGCAATTTCTTAAGTTACGCCTACTTCAGACAATACCTCAGCTGCAAATGATCATGTCTCAGGTATTAAAGAAGGAACTGCAGATGATGGAGAATCGAGGGTACACAAAAGGCTGGAGAAACTCAGAGGGTGCAGCAGCATCTAAGGAGCGAATGAGATAGGTGACGTTTCGGGTCGAGACCCTTCTTAGTTTAAAGTGATATTATTTTTTCCTCTTCTGTTTATTTTTTTTTCTCATGCTAACTTTAGGGCATTCCTGTTCTTGGTTGCTTATTAGTTTACATGGAACATCAAATAATTATTCTGATCTGGATGTGCATCTGTCCCATCGCCACACTCTTTGGCCTGAAATGTAAATAACTCATTAGTATTTTGATGGAATCTTTTTGCAGTGCCGGTAAAATGCAATGAGGTTGGAGAAATTCATTTCTAGAATTTACATGTTTTTTTTCCATTGTGGATGAGGGCTAACATTGAAGGGATTATTAACAGTCAATAATGCAAGTGAACGTTATTAGTGAGTTACCTCATAGAATTTCAAGATTTCAAGGTCCATTTATTGTCTCATGTACCAATTAAGGCACAGTGAAATTTGAGTTACCATACAGCCATACTAAGTGAATTTGTTTGTAAAAGTCATAACACAACACATAACACAGATACAGACTTCAAATCTGTGTCTAAGCCTGTCAAACGGATTCTTTAAAACAGTAGGTTCTGCAACATATCAATCCACTGGGAAGATACATCAGGGTTTTCTTCTTCACTGACAGAAGGGTTACTCCACTTTTGAATCTGGAGGAGAGATCCTAATAAGCTTTAGTTTCCCCAACAGCCTATTAAAACAGCAGCTTTGAAGTTCAGCACTGATTCAATTCAATCGGTCTCTTTCATCTGCAGTGAACACATTCAACATTTGTTTCAAGAAAATGTTGAGTTCTAAACATGTTCTTGATCATAATCATGTAACTCAGTTGCACGGATAGGGTGGAGGAGAGAGAGATGGCCGAGTCAAATGCGATGAACAGTCACAGAGTCATATAGCATTGGAACATGCCGACCAAAATGGCCCATCCTCATTAGTCCCACCTGCCCACATTTGACCATTAAAATAGTAAGATTAAATGAGAACTTACCAGTTCGAAGTTTGATCTGTATTTTATGAGGAGTTACGATGAGGGATTACGTGCCCTCCGCTCCCACCCTCTATTATACAGATCAACTGGTAATTAAGTTCTTCTTTTTTCTTTACTATATTTATTTCAATTGTTGTGTTTTTCTGTGAATCCACACCGCTGCTTTGAAGAAATGTCGCGCATGCGTGCTGAACGGGGTCTTCACGTAATCCCTCATCGTAACTCCTCATAAAATACAGATCAAACTTCGAACTGGTAAGTTCTCATTTAATCTTACTATTTTACTTCGGAGTCACGTGAGTGACTACGTGAAGACCTCAAAGCTCTGTGAATCCGAACCGTGAACCAGCTCATGCTTCACTCACTGCCTGAAGACCTTAGAGGGAGGAAGCATGTTATACAATCAACAATAACCTGTTTGTGAACAATAAAGGTTTATTAATGATAACAAAAAACAGAGAGCTCCCCCGGCTTAAATTAAATATTAGCTGCAGACTCTAAAATTCTGTCTGCAAATGTAGCAGGTTCTGCCAGCGGCTTATTATAAAACCGTTGGAAAGTTCTCTCTGAGGACCATCCTGCTCTGGCCAGAATATGGTCCATAGGCACATCCATTCGCCTAGCCGCCGACGTATATGCAGCCCTGGTGGAATGAGATTTGTAAACATTAGTATCGACTCCCGCGGACTTAAGCACCTGCTTGAGCCATCTTGATATGGTTTGGCTCGTCACCTGACCATGAGGCTTCTTGTGGCTTATCCATAAGGCTTTTTCTCTCCCTCTTAAGTTATATGTTGTGTCTATGTAATTGGCGAGATGTGTCTTGGCACACAACCGTGGATCAGGTGAATATGCCCGGAACTCCATTACTGGAGGCGTAGTACCTGGTCTAGTTTGTTTGACCAGTCCCTGAATGTGAAATGTGATACAGTCCAATGATTCTGTTATGCTGTCCATCCTCAGAAGGTGGAGGGACTGTACCCTTTGAGCTGACACTAGTGCCATGAGCATGACTGATTTCAGTGTACGTTGTTCCAGCGTGAGTGACCTGGGTGGTGGCCATCCCCTAAGGTACGTCAGTACAATGCTGACATCCCAGATCTGAGTGTACCTAGGCCTAGGGGAATTGGTGTTAAAAATGCCCCTCATGATTTTGACCACTAGTGGATGGGACCCCAAAGTCAGTTGTCCTGCTGCTGGAACCAAATAAGCTGACAACGCACTCCTGGCTGTATTAATGGCGCTGTAGCTGAGTCCTTCCCGATGTAATCCAACCAGAAACTCCACAACACTGGTGGCTGTAGCTGTAGTGTAGGTAGTTCCTGTTTTGGAGCAATACCGTTCCCATTTTCTTATGTTGGTCAGGTATTGTCTCCTGGTGGACTCCCGGTGGGATGCAGTAATCATGTTGATGGCGTCCTCAGACAGTCCCAGGCCCAGTAGAGGTCTTTTTAGAATCTGCAAGCCAGGAGATTGACTCTGTCATGGCACGGGTGACTAATGCCTGACACTGGGTGGATTAATAACTCTCGACTGCTGGGGAATTCCAACGGTGTTTCAACAGCCATGTCGAAGGCCACTGGGAACCATGGCTGTGTAGGCCAGTCGGGTATTATCAAGATTCCTGAAGCGGAATCCAATTGAATCTTGCGCAATACCCGACTGATGAGGCAGAAGGGAGGAAAAGCATAAAAGAACATTTTCCCCCAATGCAGCGAGAATGCATCAACTGCTGCTGCCTCAGGGTCTGGTTCCCAAGCGACATACGTTGGTACCTGGTGATTCAGCCTGGATCCAAATAGATCGATATCTGGTGTGCCATATTGCTTTGTAATTTCAGCAAATATTTTGGGATTTAACATCCATTGGATGTTATCATTGAATCTGCGTGACCTGGTGTCTGCCACTGTATTTTGCTTACCTGGTAGGTAAGTTGCTGATAACCAAATATGTCTTTCAACACACCATTGCCAGATTAGGTTGGCCAAATTGTCACACGATATCGACTTTACACCACCCATGTGGTTGATATAAGCCACCACCGTGGTATTATCTTATTGGAACCGGACATGTGCATGATGCGTATTAGATGAATATGCTTTTAACCCATAAAACGCACCCAACATTTCTAAGTAGTTGATACCCCGTGTCTGTAGGCAAGATGATTCAAATTTAGTCCATCTGCCCCCTGTGCTGGATTGCATGTTAGTTGCTCCCCAGCCCAAAGCACTGGCATCCGTTTAAATGGTTAATACTGGGTTGGTGATTATTATGGGACTGGAGCTGAGCCTTACATTCCTTGCCCACCATTGTAACTCTGGAATGGATTCAGCAGTTAAACTCATAGCTCGGTCAAAGTGACCTGAGTTTTGCTTTAGTGCATGCACTTTTGCTCTTTGCAAATTTTGATAGTGCAAAGGCCCAAATTGTACAGTTGGAAAAGCTGCTACCATTTTGCCAATAACTCTAGCTACCTCCCGTATGGTTGGCTGATGTTTATTCATGAGTTCGTTGCATGATAGTGCCAATTCTGATGCTTTCCCCTTCGGCAGAGTTACAATCATGCGAACAGTATCAATCGTAAATCCAAGATAGTCCATGGCAGTGGATGGTGTAAAATTGGATTTATCTGGATGTATGACAAACCCCAAAGTTTCAAACAAACGTTTGGTGGCTGCTACTGCCAAATTGGCTGTCTCCAAGGTTTTCCCTACTATTAAAATGTCGTCTAAATACGCCATGACTATATGCTTTTTGTTTCCTCAATAATGCCAAGGCAGGTTTTAAGATTTTAGTGAACAGCCTTGGAGCGGAGGTTAGCCCATTTGGTAAGGCTTTAAATTGCCATAGCTGTTTCATCCAGATAAATTTTAAGTATTTACGATGCTCCTTGTGTATGGGTACTGAGTAGTAGGCATCTTTTAAATCAATGCTTCCTAGAAAGTACCCTCTAGAAACCAATAGTCTGGCTGTTTCAAAAGTATCCATCTTGAAATGTATATACCTGACAGACTTGTTTAAAGTAGTTAAGTCAATGATGATGCGACGTCCACCATCTTTTTTGATTTTAGTGAAAATATTAGACACAAATTCCAAAGGTTCATGTTTTGTTCTTTCAATGACACCTTTTGCTTGTAACCTCATCAGTTCAGCTTGACCCTCTTGTTTCTCTTTGACTGAGAGGGTGAATACCCTTTTGGGTATATGCTGAACTGGCGGAATGTTTTCATGAACAAAGTCAATGTTGTAGCCATGAACGCTGCTGAGTATATACTTGTCATTAGTGATGGATTCCCATGCATCCAAAAACAAGTGCAATCTCCCCCCTGTTAGTATAGAGCCCCTACTGCTCATATGCTGAGAGGAACCAGACCCACCTACCTCCATGGTTATTGGTGCTTCTTCTGCCTCTTCGCTGGGCGATGAGGCGTCTGCTGGGCTGTAGAGGGTTGATGTTGATGTTGATGTTGTTGGGGGTGGCGCATTTTCCATGAGGTCCGCTCTGGGACCTGGCCTAAAAAGGGCTTACGGGGAATGGTTGCGGACCCCGAGCTTTCACCAGTCCCATATTGTGGTCGACGATTGGTGGACGCCATGGGGTACTGCCGCCTGGGTTTGTTATGTCTGCTCGGTCCCGAACCTGCCCTCACGAGACCAAAGGTCTTGGATTCTTCCTCTAGGTCTTTCACGTTTTTTGGAAGGTCTTTCCCAAAGAGCAGAATAGGAGGTTCTGACCCCGGTGTTTTGCATAGTCCCGCAAATTTAGGGTTGAGGGCAGGCTTGATAATTTCCTTCCGTAAATTGTTTATTTCATATTGAGTGGTGCACAGCAGAGCTAATGTGTCTTGCTGATTTGTGGAGATGTCCGCACCATCAATGGACCGAGCATAAGATGTTATTCCTGCAGTCAGGAGTTTAAGGATTTTCTGGAGCTTCAACTCCAGGTTCCTGAAGTTCTGCCCCAAATGTCCCCAAATTTGGCTGTTTACAGCGGGTACATTCAATGATGTACAATTTACTGGGGCTGTATATAGTTCAAGAGCCTCATTGACCACCTGTTCTTGTAGGGGTTTTGAGGACAGGTGGTTAATGCTGGCTGCAAGTTTCGGCTCTAATGGCCGACCCGCTTGTGGAATGGCCACGTAGCGGTTGACCACACCCAGCAGCTCTTCCTGATCCTGTACACCCTGCGTACTCCCGATATCTTCAGCCAGTGACCCCTCTTCTTGACCAGCCCAGACCTGGTCGCCAATGCTGCCTTCAAAAGAAGGTGAAGCAATGGCCAGTGCCGTAAAGGGCACTGCGGGAGTGCCTGAACTCCCTTGGCAAGGCTGCTGCTGCTCTCTCAGCAGATCTCGCTGGAGCAATTGCTCCATAAGCCGTTCCATGCGGCTTAGGCGGCTGCCTGTGTCGCTCTCGAGCGGTGAGGCATCTTCATCCGAATCGTCGGACACTACCGCCCGGTTCTGGCTGCAGGTACCTCCAGACCGTTGCTCAGGCAGCACGAGCGGTGCTGGGCTCAGCTCGGTAGTTATACCCGCCGCCTCTTGCCCCCCCTCCAAAGAGCATTCCTCAACGGAGGACGAACGGGGGCGAGCTGCAGACTTCTTTCCTCTGGTCTTGCTCATTCTTTCTGGAAAACAAGCAGACCACAGAGAAAAAGACACACGGCCACGGTAAAACTTACCTGTCGGCCCGACTTTTCTAATTGTAGCGGGAGCGCCTTGAACTCCCGTTCGTCGCGGGTGCACTGCATGAACGCTAATGTCGCGCATGCGTGCTGAACGGGATCTTCACGTAGTCACTCACGTGACTCCGAAGTAAAATCCACTAATCCTTTCCTATTTATATACCATATACCTGTTTCTTGTAAATATTGTTACAATGCCTGCCTCAACTACCTCCTCTGGCAGCTCAGCTCATATCCTCACCTCCCTCTATGTGAAAATGAGGGAGGTGAGGATATGAGCTCTCAACATTTCTCCTCTTTCCCCTCACCTTAAACCTATGTCACCTGGTTCTTGCTTTCCTATTCCAGGTAAAAGCCTGTGCATTTACCCTGTCTATTTCCTTCTGATCTTATACACCTTTAGAAGATCACCCATCATCATCCTGCGCTCCAAGGCACAGTCCTAGCCTGTCCAACCTCTCCCCATAGCTCGGGCCCTCCAGTCATCCTTGTTAATCTTCTCTGCACACTTACCAGCTTAATAACATTCATAACAAGCCTGACAATCTTTCACTGGGGCTGCTCATGTTCCACATCAGTTGCCTTCCACTCCTCCAGCTATGTTTATTGGACAGATTTTGCACTCAAAAAGGACAGGTGGATCTCTAGGATGCAATTGGAAAAATTAGGGGGGAATTTTTGCACATGGCCCAGCTCATCTTTTGCCTTCTGCCCACATTGTCTGTAACAAGCAGATGCCAAATTAAACTAATCTCATCTGTCTGCACATTTTCTATTTCCCTATATTTACTACATATCCATGTGCCTCTCTGAAATCCTCTTAAACACCACTATCATCAACACCCCTGGTAGCATGTTCCAGGCACTTACCACTCACTGTGTAAAATACTTGCCCCGCACATCTCCTTGAAACTTTCCCCCTATGAGTTTAAAGCTATGTTCTCTACTCTTTGGCATATCCGTCCTGTGGTAAAGATTCTGACTGTCCACCCTACCTGGTTCTCTTATCATTATATATACTTCCGCCTGGTGTACCCACAACCTCCGATATTCCAGAGAAAACA
The DNA here is from genome assembly GCA_035221665.1 of Okamejei kenojei. Lineage (NCBI taxonomy): Eukaryota > Metazoa > Chordata > Chondrichthyes > Rajiformes > Rajidae > Okamejei > Okamejei kenojei. The sequence goes on along the minus strand of CM069133.1, from coordinate 114,240,465 downwards.
ATCCAAGTTTGTACAACCTCTCCTTACTGTTAATACTCTAATCTAGGCTGCATGCTGGTAAACCTCTTCTGAACTCTCTCCAGTGCCTTTCCATCCTTCCAGGAATGCAGCGACCAATACTTTCACAATACTCCAAGTGTGGTCTAAACAAAGTTTTATAAAGCTACAACATAACATACTGAATGTCACGACAAATGTAGGCAAGTGCACCATGCACCTCTTTACCACCTCACCAATTTCTGTTGCCACTCTCAGAGAGCTATGGACTTAGACCATAAGATCGTTGGGCTAATGCTGTTAAAGGTCAATACCATTAACTGTATACTTCCCCGCTACATTCCTACCTTCTTGAGCAATACAAATAGTCAGAGCGTCCCTGTAGTGCACTGTGGAGAGAATTTCCAAACTGCATCTGGACAAAAAAGGTGAGATGCTTTCTTCCCAAAATGCTTCATTATTAACAAAAATGCTGCTTTAAAAAAAAGTGAGCAAATAAATGCAATAATAAACTTCTTTCATGAGCTTGAACTATTCTGCCATATGACTCAAACATACTTTTTCCAGTGAAATATTTTGTATTTTCTCATACTTTGCCTCCAATACAGATGAACTCAAAACCACGTTTCCACTGAGCTATAGTCCCTGAAGGCATAATCAGTATCCATCAAAACTGAGTGAAAGTTACCTGGTGAATGCTGACTTTCTCAATATTTAACATTCTTCCTCTTTCGGATTAATTATCAAATGAGATTATTCAGTCAATGTGAAGAAGAAATCATTGGAATTTGCTTTTAACTTAACTGATTAAAAAGAGTGTTATTGGGTAAATTATAGTTTAATAGATTGAGGTGTAGGAAAAGCGCACTTATGGGGACCAGGCACCTGTGCTCCACCTGTTGTTGATTCCAGTTTTATGGTTCATCTCCTCTACGTTTCTTGTGCAGGTGTCAAACTGTTCAGCTCTTCTCGCATAACATGAATGTCCCCAATGGAATCTAAAATAAGAGCATAGCTTAAAGGTCAATAGAGCAGTCTGCATGATTGGAGAGTGGATCAGAACAGCAGCCTCATTGTAAATTTCTGGGATCACCCTGGTGAGATCGTCACTCATCCACCATCCCACATTTCTCTTTTATTTCTCCTCTTTCCACCCTCCTATCTTCTTCCACCCATATTACTCTGTCCAACTTTGCAATTCATTCCTCCTCGTCTCTCCTTTTCTAAAACCTTTTCACCTCTATCCTTTACTTTTCACCTCCAGCCTTTCTCACTTACTTCACCTATCTGCCAAATAAATTTACCTGTATCAACCTATCATTTGCCGGGATTTGTCCAGCCCATACCTTTCTTTTCCAGCATTCTCCTTTTCACCAATCAGTCTGAAGGTCCCGACCCAAAATGTTGTTTGTCCATTCTCGCCACAGTTTCTGCCTGACCCATTGAGCTCTTCCAGCACTTTGTGTTTTGCTCAATATTCCATCATCTGCAGTTTCCTGTGTCTCCAATTTCACTGGATTCTGTGCAACAGTTAAATTGAGAAAGGTGTGTCTTCCAAACCATCTGCCTAGCACTTTGTCCAGGACTATATTTGAACTTTTGACCTCAAGTATCCTACATGAGGGCAAGCAAAGTGAACAGATTGCCTGGCTCAACATCTGATTTGGTTTGCATGCTTCTATTGTTTAACTGGTTCCAAATCACAGCTTCACATCCCAGATTAAACATACAATTATCATGCGGCTGAAGAAGTGCTCGATAATTTATATATCTTTTAAGCTTAACAGTAAAATATTTCTTAAACCATTTTGTAAGGTATGTTTTGTAAGGTGCTTCCATGATAACTATTACATATTCAATGTAGCAAGATTTCCACAATTAGATATTTGGAATAAACTTGACATTTGCACGTAAGGTTTTGATGCAAATTGTGAACTCATGAAATTCATATATTCAAAATGAAAAATATGGAATACTATTCTATTGGCAAAAGAAGAACTACAAATAAATATATTCCTTTGGCAAGTAGGCAACCAATTTGCCTGAAAGTAAAGTGTGGCATTGGCTTGGAACGTGGTTGTTCAGTCATCTTGCACTATGTGGAAGGCCAAGAAACATCACAGAGATATATTTGTTAGGAATAAAACATTTATCTACCAAATGAGTAGCTGCCTCTTAAACTCTATCAAAAATTAGCAGAGCACTATGCAGGATTACTTTGCATTCACAGCATGTGTGACAATGCAGGTAAAGAAAGCTACTTCACCGAGTTACCAACCTAATTTGCAAGAATATTTGAATCAAAGATGAAATTTATATGGCATTTGAATTTTCACAGCACGTTTTCCCCTAACTACTGCCCAGTAACTAAATATTCCTTTTGAGGATTGCCATTCCACCCGCCTCCCTCAAAAGCCCCATTCTTACCTCTCCATTCTTCTCTTGCTGGGGACAGCATTGCAGACCTCCTTATCCTTGGATCAATGTCCTAAATATCTTTAGATTTTTCTTACCCCATGTTGAAATTGTTTAAAAATAATCTTCATTATTTCGGCAGTGCTGCCATCAGATAACACTGCTGGAAGCATTAGTTCAGAAAAAAAATGTTTACATTCTTTCAGGTTTTTCATTCCTGACTTAGAAATGTTCTCATGATGTGGACAGCTCCAACATGGGAGCATTTACTGACCATCCTAAGGTGACCTGACTATGTAATGTTAACCATGCTTGTTGACCTGCTGCAAGGAATGGTGATCTCTATCCAAGTTAGCAATGTGAAGATACAAGGAACTGCAGATGCTAGAATTTTGAGTAAAACACAATGTGCTGAAGAAACTCAGTGGGTTAGGCAGCATCCACAAAGGGATGAAGTCTGAAAAAGGGTCCAGATCCACAACCTTGTCTATCCATTCGTTTCATGGATGCCGCTTGACCAGCTAAGTTACTCCAGAACTGTGCATTTTACTCAGTTCAGCAACGTGTTTGATTTAGAGGCAAATGTGAAACTGATACTGCAATGTACCATTGCTGGTCGGGTGTATAAGTCACAAGGAAAATTGGGAAACAGGTAGTGTAATTGAGGTAAACAATAATCATACATATCATACATCATAATCATACCATAAGTAAACAGAAAAAGAACAGAAGGGCAAAAAGGGGCCAGGAGATAGCTCTGGCGGGTAGCATTAAGGACAATCCCAAAAGATTTATAAATACATAAAGGGAAAAAGGGTAACTAGAGAGAGAGTGAGACCTCTCAGAAATCAAAGTGGTCACCTCTGTGTGGAGCCACAGAGGATGGGCAAGGTCTTCAATTAGTATTTCTCCTCTGTATTTACCGAGAAGAAAGACAGTAGGATAGAGGAACGTGGGGCAGTCAATGGAAGTGTCTTGAGAGCAGTCAGTGTTACCGTCAAAGAAGTACTGAAGGTACTGTGGTCGATGAAGGTGGACAAATATCCAGGGCCAGTTCAGATATATCCGAGGACATTGTGGGAAACCAGAGAGGAAATTGCGGGAGCCCTGGTTGAAATTTACGAGTCATCTTTAAATACAGAAGAGGTGCCAGAAGACTGGAGGGTGGCAAATGTTGTGCCTCTATTCGAGAAGGGCTGCAGGGAAAATATTGGGAGCTATAGGCCAGTGAGCTTAACAACTGTAGTTGGAAAGTTACTAGAGATTATGCTGTGGAATAGGTTGTACAGGCATTTGGATGGGCAAGGGCTGATTAGGAATCATTTTGTACATGGGAGGTCGTGTCTCACAAATCTGATTGAGTTTTTTGAAGACATGACCAAAAGGTCGATGAGGGCAGAGCTGTAGATGTTGTATACATGGATATCAGTGAAGAATTTGACAAGGTTCCAAATGGTAGGCTGCTCTGGAAGGTTAGATCGCATGGGATCCAAAGAGAGATAGCTGAATGGATAGCAAATTGACTCCATGGAAGGAAGCAGAGGGTGATGGTGGAAGGTTGCTTCTCGCAGTGGAGGCCTCTGACTAGTGGTGTGCCTCAGGGTTCGGTGCTGGGCCTATTACTGTTGATCTACATCAATGATTTGGATGAGAACATACAGGGCAAGATTAGCAAGTTTGCTGATGATACAAAAGTGGGTGGTTTTACAGATAGTGAAGATGCTTGTGAAATATTGCAACAGGATCTGGATCGATTGGTCAGGTGGGCTGAGGAATGGTTAATTGCATTCAAAATGTGAGGTGTTGCATTTTGGGATGTCGAACAAGGGCAGGACCTACACATTGAATGGTAGGCCTCTGGGGAGAGTTGTAGAGCAGGAGGATCTAGGAGTACAGGCGTATGGTTCTTTGAAGGTCAAGTCACCTTCTTTAAAGGTAAATAAGGTGGTCAAAAAGGCTTTTGTTACATTGGCCTTCATCAGTCAGAGTATAGAGTGTAGAAGTTGGGAGGTCATGTTGCAGTTGTATAAGATGTTGGTGAGACTGCATTTAGAATATTGTGTTCAGTTCTGGGCACCATGTTATAGGAAGGAGGAGGAGAAAACAAACTTGAAAGGGTTCACAGAAGAATTACGAGGATGTTGCCAGGACTTGAGGGTGTGATCTACAGGGACTGGTTGAGTTGGCTGGGTCTCTATTCCTTGGAGCACAGGAGGATGAGGGGTGATCTTATAGAGGTGTACAAAATCATGATATGAATAGATCGGGTAGATGCACAGTCTCTTGCTGAGAGTAGGGGAATTGAAGACCAGAGGACAAAGGTTCAAGGTGAAGTGGAAAAGATTTAATAGGAATCTGAGGGGTAGCTATTTCACACAAAGGGTGGTGGGTGTATGGGACAAGCTGCCAGTTGAGGTATTTGAGGCTGGGACTATCCCAACGTTTAAGAAACAGTCAGACAAGTACATGGATAGGGCAGGTTTGGAGGGATATGGACCAAGCGCAGGCAGGTGGCCCTAGTGTTGCTGGGAAATGTTGGCCAGTGTGGGCATGTTGAGCCGAATGTCCTGTTTCCACACTGTATCACTCTATGAATATATGACACTACAATTGTCATATTTTCAAATGGGAGGAATCTACATGACATAAAACTTGACCTGAACAATTACTTTTTTTGTGTTGGTAATACATTGACTCTTCCTGTGTGAGCTGCTAACATTTACCTCTCCCCATTCAATTTAGCCTCATCTCACACTACCTGATCATCAAATCTGGGTAGCATGTTTTACTGAAATATTTGCAATGAGTCTTTTACTATCTAAACACGTTGCCTTTCCCCTCCTTTCATCATTGCAACATCCCCCATTGACCTCTACACTCAGGCTAAAAATATTGCTGAAAAATATAGACAGAGTTGACGTGGATACGTTTTTCCCATTGAGGGTAGGGAAGATTCAAACAAGAGGGCATGACATGAGAATTAAGGGACAGAGGTTTCGGGGTAACGTGAGGGGGAACTTCTTTACTCAGAGGGTGGTGGCCGTGTGGAATGAGCTTCCAGCAGAAGTGGTGGAGGCAGGATTGATTTTAACATTTAAGAGTAAAGTGGATAGGTATATGGACGTGAAGGGAATGGAGGGGTATGGCCTGAGTGCAGGTAGATGGGACTAGGGGAAAACAAATGGTCGGCATGGACTGGAAGGGCCGAGAGGGCCTGTTTCCATGCTGTAATTGTTATATGGTTATATGAATGGAACTGCAGATGCTGAAATCTAGCATGGAACACTAAATGGTGGAGTAACTCAGCGGGTCACACACGCCACCTATCCATGTTCTCCAGAGATGTTGCCTGACCTGCTGAGTTGCTCCAGCACTTTGTTCTACTAAAAATATTGCTGTTGTTTTATGTCCCCTCTGTTAAGCTCACTGGATCAGACTTAGAGTGAAATGTTCACTTTTCAATTTGACTCTGCATTGCAGAAATCTGCAGTGGTTTATTATTAATGGCCTGAGTAATGTATTCACAATTGAAAATCAATTTCTCTGGAACCTTTTGCCAGTCTCTTTCACTCTGACATCAAAAAGACTCCAATGAAAATAAATGAACGCCTAATGTTAGTTATATACATTTTTCATTCATTTTGCTGAAGTGAAGAGAGCAACATACAGCATATGTAAGAGAAGCCAGATGGCTTGGGAATACCTGCAACTGTTAAGATGTTTCATCTTCATGGTTGTTGACGTGCTTTGCTCCCATCACTGATACAGAAAGGATACCTTCTTACAGAACAGCTTCCTAACATTGCCTGCTATCAACTGCATGCAGAGACTGCTAAGAGCAGCAGCAGATTCAATTTAAATGCCATTAGCAAGGCATATCCTTCATTCAATTCAAGAGGAATAAAATGTGCTTTTATTGTCAAATAGCTTGAGGGAGTTGACCAATCAATTGCTTAAAAATCTGCAGGTTATACACCATAACTCAGCATTATTAAAGCCCCATAACAGAGCCTATGGCATTAGCCAGAGAAAGATTAATGTGTCAAGAACACAATTAACACCTTCTATCTTTTTCACTACAAATTCGCGCAATCAATATAAAAGGTTCTTGCCATCGTTAAATAAGCTTGCAGTGCACAAGTTCATACGTTTTGTCCATTTAGACATTCTATTAATTTGTCCTCAAAGTCATAGTCAGACAACACAATAATACTACTGTTGTCAGTAAAATTAAACTGGTTTACCCTCTCCTTAAAATAGATGGGTGAATGCCTCTAACAGACCCATGTGCCTTTCAGTTATCTGACAGTATGGATAAGACTAAAGTGTCAGGGATCTGCTTCATTTACCTTTCATTATGTAGCTCGTGATGAGCAACCGTCACAAAATAAATAATGTGCCGCCTTATTAAATTACCACAAGTTAAATACAATGATAAAGAATTGCACAATCCCATTAAAATTCTCCACTTATCCGAAGTATCCATCAGTTCTATTTAAAAAGCATTCTCAATTTGCATACATCTGTTACAGGGTGGCACGGTGTTTCAGCTGGGAGAACTCCAGTGACCCATTCTATCTTGAACTCCAGTGCTGTCTGTATGGAGTTTGAATGTTCTTCCAAAGATAAGACACAAAATGCTGTAATAACTCAGCAGGTCAGGCAGTATCTCTGAAGAAAAGGAATAGGTGATGTTTAGGGCTGAGACTCTTCCTCAGACTGAGAGTCAGGGGAGAGGGAAACTAGAGGTAAGAATAGGTACAGCACAAATCAGAGCCGGCACCAATGATCAAGGAGTCCACAATGGTCCATTGTTGATTCTGAAGGAGGTGATAACGGAGAGATATGAACAGTGAAAGTAGCAGGATGCTAGGGTGGGGGAGAGATGGAGAGAGAGAATGCGAGAGTTACTTGAAATTGGATAAATCAATATTCATATCTCTAGGTTGTAAGCTGCCCAAGGGAAATATGAGGTGCTGTTCCTCCAATTTGTGTGAGGCCTCACACTGACACGGGAGGAGGCCCAGGACAGAAAGGTCAGTATGGGAATGGGAAGGGGAATTAAAATGTTTGACAACCAAGAGATCATGTAGGCCAAGGTGAACTGAGCGTAGGTGTTCTGCAAAACAATCACCCAGTCTGCGCTTGGTCTCATTGATATATAGGTCCACATGGAGAACAAGGGATACAGTAGATGAGGTCGCATTCTTCCTGTGGCCATGTGGGTTTCATCCAGATGTGCCAGTTTCCTCCCACATTCCTAGGACATGCAGTAGGTTCATTGACCACTGTAAATTGGCCCCAGTGTGTAAATCAGTGGTAGAAACTGGTAGAAGATCTGATGGGAGTGTGGAGAGTATGTGCTGTATGTCATCAACCTTCTGGAATACAAAAGTAGTTCACCAAATATCGATTGTGTACACAATCACTGACCTGCTGGAGTGTGGAAGGAGGATCCATGTAAAAACAGTCTAGTTGTTTCCACTCCACCACCCACTGTCCACTCACCCATTATATTGTTAGGCAGTTAAGACCTCTCTACCATATTTTGCCCTCCCACTGAGCTCAATGCTGTTTACTGGCAGTTAGTACAACATTAGATTAATGGTGACAAATAATAGTGTGACAGAGCGCCCCAGCACAAGAGCTAACAAGATCAGATTAGGAGGCAATTTTAGGTTTTTTTGAAAATGATATGCTAATTATAAGTGTGGTCACAGTGTTATACTTTCCTTTGTCATTAAAAATGATGAGCAAAAATTAGCTGTGCTTTCACTAGCTGCAGCAACATATTAAGACAATCATTTTTCTACTTGCCTACCTGATTTAGAAACTGAAAGAGATGTCTTGTAATTTCCTATTAAATCATCCATTGTCTGTCTCCTCATTATTCAAAACATGTTCAATTATTTGTAATTAAGGTAATGAAAGGGACAGTGGCAGTAATGTGGAAGGTAATTGGAGGCAGCCTACTGAGAGAAACATAAACTGTTTCCAATTCATCAGAAGGCATCACAAATAACAAACGTTTATTAAATGATGAAACTTTGAAAATTAGACACTCCCCTCCGCAGCCGTATTAAGATTTAGCAATGCTGCCATCAATCTGTGATATGCCAATCTTAATTATAGATTAATTAAGTTACTGTTAGTTTATAACCCAGTGATATGAATATTGAAATTTCCAATTTCAATAGCCCCAAAACCTCCCCCCTCTTTTATTTCCTGTGCACCTTCCCCAAAGCAATCCCATTTCTCCCACCATCTTTCACTTCCCCCTCCCCGTCACCCTGTTCCTTGCCCTCCTTTGTACCTTCATCTTCCATCCCATGTTCCTTGTTTTTTGTTATCCCCCCATCTTTCCCATCCCCCGTCTCCTTCCACTTTATATCTCCCTGGCTTTATATTTCACTTCTCTCCTTATGACACTTTTGTTTATTTTCCTCCTCCAGCCTTTGTCACCTATTCCACCCATCTGTCATACAAGGCCCCCTCACCTGTATCTACCTATCACTTGCCAGGCTTTGTCCTACCCTTACCTCTCTCTTCCAGCTTTCTGCCCCTTACTACAATCAGTCTGAAGAGGGTCCCAACCCTATCATTCTCTCCAAGGATGCTGCCTGACTCATATTCCTCCTGTACATTGTGTTTTACTTTATATTCCAACATCTGCAGTTCATTGTCTCGTTAATTGAAGACTGCCTCCTAAACCACCTAGTTTACTCATCTTAGGCAGGAAACAATAAATAAAGAAGAAGAAATTATCTAAGTGGTGAAAAATGGCAAAGTTCCAAGATGTAGAGAGCTTGTGTTCAGGTAAAGCAAGTAATTAGAGAAAATAACAATTATGCTTTGTGCAAAAGAAATTGAATACTAAAGTAAGGCGGTTATTCTTCTGTTACATAAAGCAATTATGACACCTCATCTGAAGTATTATTTATAGCATCAGTCTTTTTTTAAGGAATGACATTAAACTCTTATCTCTCTTCAGAGAATTGTAACTCTTCAGGGAAGATATCTGGATTTGATGGGTTGTCTCATCAGGAAACATTGAACAAGCTGGGTTTGTCTTTGCTGGAGTTTAGAAGAAAGAGACTTTGTTGGATTATATAACCGGTTGACAAAATGCTTTCTCTTCTGGAATAACCTAGAACTAGCTAGTCACTGCTCAGTTAGTTAGTTTATTTTATTGACACGTGTACCAAGGTACAGTGAAAATCTTTTTTTTGCGCACTATACAGTCTACGGAAAGACTATACATGATTATAATCAAGCTGTCTACAGTGTACAGATACAAGATAAACGGAATAACGTCTAGTGCAAGATAAAGTCCAATCATAAATAGGAGGTCATGCATTTGAGACAGAGATGAGGTTGTTGTCTTATCTCAGAGGGCTGTAGGTCTTTGGCATGTTTCTTCAAAGGGTAATGCAGAGATTGAATCTTCTTAACATGGAAGAAGGCAGGAGAATGGGGTTGAAAGGGAAACATAGATCAGCCATTATCAAATGGCGGAATGGACTTGATGGGCTGAAGGGCCTAATTATGCTCCTTTGTCTTAAGGTCTTGTGGTCTTATTATCATGCACATGAGTTTGTAAGTCACTTATAATCGCTACCCTAATAGTTGTGGGTATTATACAATTAAATTATGTTTGAATCACTAAGGTTCACTAAAAGGACTATAATAAATTATTTTCACCTTCACTGTTGAGATGCTTAACTGTCACTATATCATCCATTTAATGAAGGTGAAATTTGCCTTCAGTAAATGATAAGTGCAACATTCTGATAATGTGAAGAAAGTGACCAAGGAATAAATTAGCATGTATTTGCTACTTAGTCAACGCTCTTTTTCTGCTCTAGTTTTCCTTCCCAACATGTCCCCCTGTCTCCCCATACTCGATGGAGGGGATGGTTGAATCATGTGAGCAGGTGCTCAATGTAGGGGGGGAGAAGTAAACAATGATTGTGTCAGTGATGGTGAGGGTGGCTTGGTTCAGCAGGCCGACCTGCACCAAGACAGCACTAACAGCGTGGATAACGAGTGTCAAGACACAGGGTGTTCCTTGCCAAAAATACAAGCGATGCTAACATCAGCACAATCATCAGCCGGAGCTGTGGCATCACGCAACCTCATCCAGGTGTGTGAGGAAATAAAGAGTTCCAAGCAGAGCAAATGTTCCAGTACTGATATCTCTTATCAAAGGTTAAAATCTTTCATGGTGAGATTAATCCATCCTGCCTTGTGGAATCTGAGCCAAAAAAAAATCCCAAATTAGTCACTAAACCGCTACTGAGAAGGCTGCTGAGCAGACACCAAGCATTCAACCCTCATTATATGTTTAACAAATGCTGCTTTCAAGCAGAAATTCAGAAAAGGTTATCACATGGCTCTGAGGACCCCAAGTGGACAACTCATGACAAAACAATAAATACACATTCCTATAAAACACTTGATCAATGCTATATTTTGTTTTTCTTTGCGACAGAATTATTAAGCTAAATTATTAAACTGGGGCAGCACCGTGGCTCAGCTGGTAGGAAGGAACCGCAGTTGCTGGTTTAAACCAAAAATAGACACAAAATACTGGAGTAACTCAGTGGGACATGCAGCATATCTGGAGAGAAGGAATGGGTGATGTTTATGGTCGAGACTCTGCTTCAGTCTTGACCCGAAATGTCACCCATTCCTTCTCTCCAGACACTGCCTGTCCCACTGAGTTACTCCAGCTTTTTGTGTCTCATTGCCTCAGCTGGTAGGCTTAGAAACACAGGTTCAATCCTGATCTCGGGTGCTATCTGTACGATGTGACCGCACATTTTTCCCGTGACCGTGTGGATTTCCTCCGGGCGTTCCAGTTTCCTCCCACAAGCCAAAGGCATACACATCGACAGGTTAAATGGCCATTGTAAATTGCCCCAGTGTGCGGGTGAGTTGCAGGATCCAGGGGAGATTATGAATATGTGGGAGAAATTAAAAAATAGGTTTCACTGCAGAATTAGTGGATAGTTGACAGTCTGCACAAACTCAATGGGACTAATGGGCCACTTTCTGTACTGCATCTCCCTATGACCCTGTGACATGAAATAACATACCATTACTCTAATTTCCTCAATAGATCATCAACATTACAGTATTTTTCAGACTGGGATGCTTGAATGAACGCATGCCATTTTCTCAAGCCCACAATGGATCATGTTGCTGTTGTATCAGCTTACTTGTGTTCCTCAAGAAAAGGACGTGGCCGAAACATTCCCCTGAATTGTCAATTGTGACAACATTTGTCACGTAAGAATACAGAATTAGTTTTCCATTTAAAAAACAAAGTTAAGGTATGAATTGTACCAAGTCTGGGGATAACAATTAGTTTATTATTAATGTGTAGAAAGGAACTGCAGAAGCTAGTTTAAACAAAAGATAGACACAAAATGCTGTAACTCAGTGAGACAGGAGCATCACTAGAGAGAAGGAATTGGTGACGTTTCTGGTCTGAAGAAGGGTCTCGATCATTGTCACCCATTCCTACTCTTCAGTTTACTAGTAATGTTTAGAGCCAAGGTTTTGCCATAATTGCCATGTGCCTTTTCATGTCTTTTTTGATGATTTCACCAAGATAATGCCCTTTTCAAGATCAACTGTCGTTTTGCTAAACGGTCATGCTATTTTCTTTAGTTGTACTGATTACAATGACGTTTTCTATGTTAACACGTTAATATTAATATTATTATTAACGTGTTAACATAATATAAATTACAAGAAAATTTCCACCACCAGGATGAAACCGGGGGCGCCACCATCGGTCGTTCATTCATTCGTGTCGCTGCCCGTTGGTTTAGTCTTCTCCAAGATCTATTTAAGAAAGAACTGCAGATGCTGGAAAAATCGAAGGAAGACAAAAAAATGCTGGAGAAACTCAGCGGGTGAGGCAGCATCTATGGAAAGAAGGCATAGGGGATGTTTTAGGTCGAGACCCTTCTTCAGACTGATGTGGGGGGAAGGCAGGAGAAAGAAAGGAAGAGGCGGAGGCAGTAGGACTAGAAGGAGAGATGGGAAGAGGGGCGGGAGAAGACAAGGGCTATCTAAAATTAGAGAAGTCAATGTTGATACCACTGGGGTGTAGACTACCCAAGCGAAATACCCAAGCTTGTCCACTACACTACATTGGCTCCAGTTGCAAATCTGATTTTTTGAGTGCTCTGTGCAAGGCATTCATTGATGCTGGAATTCCACTGTGGAAATTGGAAAATAAATCTCTCAAAGGTTTTTTGGAGACATACACAGAGGAACATATACCAAGCGAGTGGTATCATTATGGAAAAATTATGTTGACAGCAACTTCAACATTGTTGTGCAGAAAATTAGAGATGAAGTTGCATGCAACAAAATATGGATCTCAATAATCAAGAGAACCGTATGTTGCCAATATGGTCATCGGTACACTGGAGGCAGGCCACACCACAAAGGAATATTTTTTGACATCGTATGTCAAGAAAATCTTCCTCAAATCACCGTCACGTGTGCAGCTGTTCAAGGAAATGGCAGCCGAGATTCCGCTACGTCCTCAGCCCGTTTTGACTAGGTGGGGTACATGGCTCTCTGCTGTACTCTACTATGCTGCAAATTTGGAAACGATAAAATAAATCGTCAACTGTTTTGAAGAAGAAGAATCTGCTGCACTCAGGATCGTCAGTGAAATCATGCAGAAGAAGCCCCTCCATCACGATCTTGTGTTTATTGCTTCAAATTTTGCAAACTTCCCACAAGCTATCACGTCCCTTGAGAAATGTGGCAAAACATTAGTGAATAACTTGCAGGTTTTCAACAAAGTAACTGACGATATTCGTAAAGTTCCTGGCGATGTTGGTAAAGACATACAAGGAAAATGTGAGAGAGTGATTTTAGCTAACAAAGATCTTGAAGAAATACAAAACATAGCTAAAGTTCTCAAAGGAAGTTGTAATGCACAAGATATCAACATGAATATAGAGTCTGTAGCTTGTTTTGGGTATGCACCAGTGACCTTAGCTGAGGTAGAAATACGTTTTTCACAACTGAAGCATATTCTGTCTGACAGATGGCATAGTTTAACACCAGTTAATTTGGAAAAAAATGCTAGTAATTATGTGCAATCAGGCAACTTTGGTCATTTAATGTAGAATACATTTATATTATCATTTTAAACCATATTTTGGTGGTGGAAATACATGCTTTTTTTGGTCAATAAATGCCTTTTTCATGCCTTTTTTGTAATTTTATTCTGCCTTTTTTGCCTGAGTTTCAGAGTTATTTATTGCCTAAACCACCTGGCTCTAGTAATGTTCTATAATTGACTTGATGCCACTCTTAACTATCATTCTCAGTTTCTCTCCGGGAATCAGTGGGTGGATATAGCTGGCAATAAGTGGGGGGAGAGTGAGCATTAATTTGACTTTTGAATGAAAACAATGTGTTGTCCAGCTTTGTCCAATGCCTCTTGTTACTTATCCCAGAGCAGCAATGGCAGAAAGCAAAAAATAGTTCCTAATAAAAGTTGTGTAGGAAGTAACTGAAGATGCTGGACACTGAAGACAGACATAAAATGCTGTTAAGTATGTATTTCTATCCATACACATCTGATCATTGAGCTACAATGATATTTGAAGTCACTGGTCAACAACATTAAAAAAGAAGAAAGTCCCCAGATTACTGTGATCAAATGCTGAATCATTTCTCATAGGTTTACACTGTTGGGTGTAAAAAATACAGAATTTAAATGTTGCTGCAGAATTGAGATTTGTTCTTCTGCTCAACACACGGCTAAGCACAAACATTGAGGAGTGAGATTAATTTATTTGGAATCCTGGAAGTGAACGTAGTGGTGCCTTCCCTGAAACTGTCCTCAAAGCCAGTCATCTCCTGACATACATTCTGTCCGAACCAATGAGACCATGTCAGCAGGTGTTATTTTATTCCTGTGAAATTAATCAACTCAACAACCCATGAAACAACAGCGAACAGGAAAATTCATTTAAATGGGATATGATCTGTGTGCATGGGTGACTTCTGAGGAGTGGCATGAGCATGATGGGGGAGGGAAAAGCATCTCGGGGACACAAAAGCAAACAGGCAAGACTCCCAAATACTGCCTGCTATGATGGATCAGGAGAACAAGGAGAGTAACCTGTTAAATAAATGAGGGCATCGCAGGATGTTAGTTAAACTGGTATTGCTATGTGGTTCTTAATGCATTGCATTAGTACTGCCTTTCTCTTAGTATGACATGAAAAGCCTTTGACTTGATTTCCAGTCTGTTGATCTGCTCACCTGATTTATGAAGCAGAGAAACAGATGCCTCCTTACTCAAGGGAGGTATATTAATGTGTTCCATAGTTTTTGACCTAATGGACGTAATCACACTTCAACCATCCACTTTTGAACAGATTATTTTTATTTCAAACTTTATTCACAATAAAAACTGTGCAAAAACTCTTCACATAAGTGTGATGCATTCAATAGCATTATAATCAGCAGTGTTTGCACCTATCGTAAAACAAAACACCCTTGCCACTCACACACATACACTCACACACATACTCATACATACACACACACACTCACTCACTCACTCACACTCACTCACACACTCACTCACACTCTCACTCACACACTCACTCACACTCTCACTCACACACTCACTCACATACTCACTCATTCACTCACACAAATTACACAATCAGCGCGACCTGTCCACTAAGCGGAAGTCCCGAAATGAGCGGGACTTTTGGACTAAACATTTATTCCTTCCGAACACAGTCGGACCTAATAAAGCATTTATTCCTTCCAAACACAGTCGGACCTAATAAAGCATTTATTCCTTTCAAACACATTCGGACCTAATAAAGCATTGTATTTTCAAGCACAGGCAGGGCAGCAGGCCACACAACTCATGGCATTTTCATTTAATTTAATTTAATTTTTAACTAAGCATTGAACTTTCAAGCACAGGCAGGGTAGCAGGCCAAACAACTCATGGCATTGTCATTAAGGGCTAACAAATCAATCATTTATTGCAAGTACATTACAGACCCACAGTTCAGTTGATTCACAGCTTAGAATGACAGTCGTGATCGTGCAGATTGACTGACTCACGTCCAGGCATCCGGGGTTGTATAGTCCTGCCCCCTCGATGATGGTAATGTTCCCCCCCCCCCCCCCAGAAGGGGTATTACCATCATCGCGATGATTGACAGGTGAGAGGACCAATTAGCTGATCTCAAGGTTTTTTAACACCCATAACTTTTTTATTTTTCATCAATGGGAAAAATCTTTGGGGCTGGCTCAGCGGAGGAGGACAGGGAGTAAGATGGCCAAAAATCACAGCAATATATGGTAGCGTTTTTTCTAAAATCAAGATACAGCGCAGACAGGAAGTGGTCAAGATGATACTTTTAATTATATAGATATTCTACTCAATGGCTGATCATTTCCCTTTACCTGCCATTAAAGTACAAGATTGCAGCCACACTGTTGTGGTTGCATCAATGAATTTGATAGCATCAAAAGATTTTTGGCTTGAAATTGGATTTTATCCTCCCTTGGTGGGCTGAACATGTATAACAATTACTCCCATCCCAAAATACATCGTGAAATGGTGCCTTGCATGTGGCGTCGTGCACTAAAGTTGGACCATTGCAGTTTCTCAGGAGCAGTGCAAATGCCTTAAAACTGCTGCTTCATTGCAAGAGTGACCTCTGGGAAGCAAGTTAAAACTTAAATAGCTCTCCCTATGACAACCACAGAACAGGTTGAAGCAAAGGCTGCCACAGAGGTGAATGAGGGGGCAAATAATAATCTCCTCTGTGCCTGGGCGTCCCCCATGCAATTGACTCATGTGCCTTGAGCGGCCTCAAGTGAGGGTCATGTAGCTCAGAATTGATTTGTGCAGAAGAGCTATGAACAGTATAAGGACCACCACTGATGCAGTTCCCATAGTGCTGACTGTTGAAAACTTAGGCTGTCAGATGCAGTGTGCAAGACATTAGTGTCACAACGCAGATCCTTAATTGACATCTCATTGCCAATTCCAGCTGGACGTGCTCTTAGTGTTTTTGTGAGTGTTTATTAAAGGTCATAGGTTGCACCCAAAAGCTCCAATTTATGCCAATGAAAGAAACATGGGATGTATGACCTATGACATCATTAGGATTACATCTATCACATGCTGACATGAATTGCATATGAAAGTGGATTTTCCCATTTCCTAATGGACATGATTTCACCTGGAAATGATTGCTGCTATGATCCAACCATGATAAAATTACTTTAATATGTGGTTTGCACATGGAAATGTGCGTAAGTGCATCCATTTTCCTAGGTTTTGGTGTCAATTCTTAACAAACGCTCAGTAATTAGCATCCTGGATTTGAGCCACAAGCTAGCAATTTCTTAGGCAAAATATTTGATCTATCCTGAGTTAATGAACTGATCTGATTGGCAGTGTTCTTAGAACTGACACCTTGCATTTATATATTACCTTAAAATCTGAAAGTCTATTATTTATATCATAGCCTTCATAACCTCACAATGTCCCGAAATGTTTTACAACTGACGAAAAGCTTTTAAGCATAATTACCGCTGGGTGGAATGACAGCCTAATTGAGCACAGCAGGTGAAATATTCAATTGCACTGGAAAGCATGCATGGGAATCATGACCCACATTGTGTATGGACAGCTCGACCAAGTGCAGCCGAGATGTTGGGCAAGCATCTCACATGCATGACTAGTACCAGACAGCATATGAGCACATCATCACAAGGAGTTCGAGCTACACCAAACAGGCACTGGTAAAAATCACAGCCATACCCCTAAATGGATCAATAATCAGTGAAAGCTTCCCACATTAATCTGGGCACCCCATTTATCGGTCTCTACTTCTAGACATGATTCTTTCTAATCATGTATTGTCTTTCCGCTGACTGGATAGAACAAAAGCATTTCACGGTACACGTGACAATAAACTAAACTGAACTAGACACTTGTGGGAAAAGTATACAACGGAGTCCCTCCTTCCCACGTTCTCAGAAATCCTTTAAGATCAGCAGGTAGAGGGGCAATAGGAGCATGTGTTTCCAGGGGAATGGATGCAGTATATTTAAAAACAAATAATGAGTCTACATCCACAATTAAGGTCAGTGAGCAGATAATAAATCTCACCTTGCAATATTTCCACTCCACTACACATGCACACCCATCACAGCATTACTGCATGGGCAGCACGGCGGCACAGCTGTAGAATTGCTGTGTTACAGCGCTAGAGACCCAGGTTCAATCCCGACTATGGGTGCTGTCAGTACAGAGTCTATACATGAACAACGTGGGTTTTCTCCGAGATCTTCGGTTTCCTCCCACACTCCAAAAACATACAGGTCTGTAGGTTAATTGGCTTGGTATGAATCTAAATTGTCCCTAGTGTGTGTACGATAGTGTTAATGTGCGAGGATCACAGGTTGGTGCAGACTCGGTGGGCCAAACGGTCTGTTTCCACACTATATCACTAAACTAAACTAAACTAAACTTCAATCAATCAGGACACTGCATGATGATGGGAACCCCATTACATTTACGTCGAACAATCCTTGTTCGAGGTGTACCATGGCCCTATCCCCAAACTCTAGCTCCACCACATCGACGACTGCATTGGTGCTACCTCCTGCACCCACACACAACTCACTGAATTCATCCATTTCACCACTAACTTCCATCCGGCACTCAAATACATCTGGACCATTTCCGACATTTCCCTACCATGTCTTGACCTCACTATCTCCATCGCAGGTGATAACCTACTGATCGACATCCACTATAAACCCACTGAGGTCCATGGCTATCTGGACTACACTTCCTCACACCCTGCTTCCTGTAAGGACTCCATCCCCGACTCCCAATTCCTCCATCTATGCCGCATCTGCACCCATGATGAGATGTTCCACACTAGGGCTTCGGAGATGTCCTCATTCTTCAGGGAACGGGGGTTTCCCCCTTCTACTATAGATAAGGCTCTCACCAGGGTCTCTTCTATACCCCGTGACTCTGCTCTCACTCCCCATTCCCCCACTCGTAACAAGGGCAGAGTCCCCCAAGTCCTCACCTTTCACCCTACCAGCCGTCAAATACAACAAATAATCCTGCAACATTTTCACCACCTCCAACATGATCCCACCACTTGCCACATTCTCCCATCTCCTCCCCTGTCAGCTTTCCGCAGAGACTGCTCCCTCCTTAACTCCCTGGTCAATTTGTCCCTTCCCACCCCCTCTCTGGGCACTTTCCCTTGCAACCGCAGGAAATGCTACACTTGTAGCTTTACCTCCCCCCTTGACTCCATTAAAGGACCCAAGCAGTCTTTCCAGGTGCAGCAGAGGTTCACCTGCACCTCCTCAAACCTCATCTATTGCATCTGCTGCTCCAGATGTCAGCTGCTCTACATCGGTGAGACCAAGCGTAGGCTTGGCGATCGCTTCGCCGAACACCTCTGCTCGGTTTGCAATAACCAACCTGATCTCCCGGTGGCTCAGCACTTCAACCCCCTCCCATTCCGAATCCGACCTTTATGTCCTGGGCCTCCTCCATGGCCAGAGTGAGGACCACCATAAATTGGAGGAGCAGCACCTCATATTTCCCTTGGGCAGTTTGCACCCCAGCGGTATGAACATTGACTTCTCTAATTTCAGTTAGTCCTTCCGGTTCGAAACCATGACGGAAGCCTGAATGTATGAATGGATGAAGAATTATAGACAATAGATCATAAATATATCTCCATTGAAGAATATCTTGTTTAATATTCCACTCAATCAGTTTATCTCTCTTTTTTTTTCTTTTCTTTTTCCCTTTTTTATTTCCTACTGCTATAAAATAAAAAAGAAAATTATAGAAGTACAAATAAGATTGATTGTTAACTTTAAAAATATTAAGAATGTATGTGACGTTAATATTTTCTTTTGCTTTAATTGGATTTTATATTTCTTCTTAATATGTAATTACTTCTAATAAAAATATCTTACAAAAAAAAAAAAAAAATTCAGTTAGTCCCTAGTTTCTCCTCCCCTTCTCAGCTCTCCCACAGCCCACTGGATCTACCTCTTCATTTCTTCTTCCCGCCCCCCCTTCACATCAGTCTGAAGAAGGGTTTTGACCCAAAACGTTCCTTATTTCCTTCGCTCCGTAGATGCTGCCTCACCCGCTGAGTTTCTCCAGCATTTTTGTCTACCTTCGATTTTCCAGCATCTTCAGTTTCTTCTTCAACCCATTACATTTCTCCCACATTCATACCCAAATCTCACAGGCAACCCACACTGCCAGCCATTTAACCATGCCGGATTCATCACTTGGACAATTTCAGGCACACGCACATTTCAAAAATACTTCCCTCCTTCTAGCATGCAACCTCCAAGATCAACAATCATTGGCAAATGAGTCATGCCAAGTAGATAGGCTCGGCAGCCTGGACATCTGCAGTTATTGGGACGTCTCCAACAAGCCAAAGGGCAATTTGATTTGGATGGCACGGTGGCGCAGCAGTAGAGTTGCTGCTTCGTGGTGCCAGACACTCAGGTTAAGCCCAATGTGGAGTTTGCATGTTCTCCCTATGACTGCTCTGGTTCCTCTGGTTCCTTCAGTTTTCTCCCATATCTCACGTGCAGGTTTATAGTTTAATTGGCCGCTGTAAAATTGCCCCTGAAGTGTAGGAGGTGGATATGAAAGTGGGTACAGGGTCTTGGTGACATGAGCAGCGTGGACAGAGAAGGTTGTGGATGTCAACCAAAGGACCTCAGAGGGTTTCCATGCTGTATCTCTAAACTAAACAAACCGAAGAAGTTGAGGCCAGTTCATTAATGAGTTGGATGTGGCCCGTGTGGCTAAATGGTATACTGAGTTGGATGATCAGCAGTTCATGATCATATTGAATTCTCTGGCCTTGCCATTCACCTAACCCACAAATATCCTGATTTGCAAGGAGCAGACAATTTAAATGTTTATTTGCTTTCCACAGCTGTGCCCTGACACCTTTCAATTTCAGACACCTAGAAATTAGCCCCACTTCTGCCATTCAATATGATCATGAATCATCCGTCCCATATAACTCCTCTTCTGTGCTGTTCCCCATAGCCTTCAATTCCCCAAGCTTTCAAACATCTATCTATCTCCTTTTTAAATACCTCCATTGATCTGTATTTGGAAGGAGAGGGGAGGGGGGAGAGGGGGAGGGGGAAGGGGGAGGGGGAGGGGGAGGGGGAGGCAGAGAGGGATTAGGAGGGGGAGGGGATGGTGGAAGGGTCCTGCTTTATTATGTGTGTTTCACACAGATCTTAGATATATTCACAAAGCCCAGCTTGCCAGGGCAAGTTATCCACCAGCATTGCCCAATGACTGAGACTGTCAAACTCTGCCTTGCATGTGATTGCAAGATTCAATTTGCTAAGTAGCACATGACAGAGTAAAACATTATAATCAAATTGGGATCCATGACATTAAGGGTAAAGTGCTATTCAATTCAAATTCGTAAACAGTAAGTTCTCATGTAATAATGTATAAATAAATTATATTTTAGTGATGTTGATTGAAGGATAAATGTTGAAGGAATTCTTGTGTTGAAAGGCAGTCTGACAACTTTAACTTCAACAGACTTTTTGGCAGGAAGCCTATCTTCGGCTAAATTAAGGCAGTGAAGCAAGAGGAAGTTCACAACATAAGCCATTTTGCTGCAAAGTGACAATTTGCAGCAATTTATGGAGCACCACATGAGGCTGACATTTCTCAGGAATACACAAATATTTTAATATGAACATGGATTTGAAAGTATAACGTGGCACTAAAAATATACTGCAGTTTTGTAAGAATTTATGCAAATCAAATCTCAACATTCCAAATGACAAAAAAAAAATCCCCTCAGCCCATTTAAGAGAAAATTAATGTCATATGGATATTCAGCTGTACTAATGGAAATGTCTGAGTGGAATATACCTTCACTGCAATAGCTTTCATCAGGCAGCACCTCATGGTGACCTGAATGGAAGTGAAATTATTTTATAATTATATTTCTGGTTATTATATAGATTAATCCATTCTTTTCTTGCTAATCAGGCCAACATTAAAGCACCAGCTGTGACTAAAATATCTCTTTATCTACTTTTGCATTAAAAGGACATCTCATGAATTGGAAGTCATCTCTCTAGCTCTGAAAGTACTTTCCTGAATTAAAAAGGCCCTCTCCCAATTAAATGTAACATGGTGAAATAAAACCATTCAGTTCAAATCAAGTATTCTGTCAGTAACCTCCTGAACTCTTCTCTGTGAAAGGAGTTATTAGATTAAACCCTCAAGATGTGCTTCCATGATTCAACATATTAGAGGAGAATATTCTGTAAATTGCAAAACATGCAAATAGGAAAAGCAGAATCCTTAATTAAAACATTTTTTAAGGAAAATATTTGAAAATAATAATGAAATCAGAATAAAAACTAGAATGTTTATAGACAATAGACAATAGCAGGAGTAGGCTATTCGGCCCTTCGAGCCAGCACCGCCATTCAATGTGATAATGGCTGATCACCCCCAATCAGTACCCCACTATCTTTAAGAGCCCTATCTAGCTCTCTCTTGAAAATATCCAGGGAACCGCTATCTTCACTGCCTGTTGTACCTGCAGGTTTCATTGAGAACATGTAATAGAGTCCTTCAGGCAACTGAGTGGAGAAAGTATGGTGAAGGCATCTTTGCAAACCGTTCATTAGCGGGTCCCAAAAATAGAGTTAGAATAGTCGAAGATGAGAGTGGAAATTTCAATGACAAATCATGTGAAGAGACCTAAGGATGCAAGGACATAGTTCCTTGAAAGTGGCGACAGGGTGGTGAAAAAGGTACTCCCTTTCATCGGTCAGGGTATTCACTAGAGGAGTTGATACATCATTCCTTCTGAGATCTTGTGCATGGAATTGATAAGGCCACACTTGGAGTGCTGTGTGCATTTCTGATCGCCTGCTGCAGGAAGGATGTTTAGTTCAGTTTAATGAAGTTTGTTATCATCACGTGTACCGAGGTACAGTGAAAGCTTTATGTTGCGTGTTATCCAGTCAAAGAGAAGACAATACATGATTACAACAAGCCGTCCACCGTGTACAGATAAAGGATAAAGGGTACAATAATTAGTGCAAAATAATGTCCAATAAAGTCCGATTAAAGTTAATTCAGGGATGCACTCAAGCTAGTTAGAGGACAGTTAAGTTGCCTGATAACAGCTGGGAAGAAACTGTCCCTGAATCTGGATGTATGCATTTTCACACTTCTGTACCAATGTCTGATGGGAGAGGGGAGACAAGGGAGTGACTGGGGTAAGATTGATCCTTAAATATGCTAGTGATCTTGCGTGAGGTGAGTGAGGTATAGATTGAGTCAATAGAAAGGAGGTTGGTTCATGTGATGGTCTGAGCTATGTCCACAATTCTGTGCAGTTTCTTGTGGTAACTGGAGAGAGTGCAAAAAGGATTTAAAATTATGTAACTGGGTCTGGCAGGTTTGCGTTACAAGGAGAGACTGGATGGGCCAGGGCCTTTTTTCGCTGGAGAGCAGGTGGCTGAGTGGTGACTTTATAGAGGTTTGTGAAATTATGAAGGGCATAGATAAGGTGAATAGCCATAGTCTTTTCCCTAGGGTAGGCGAGTCTAAAACGAGAGGGCAAAAGTTTAAGGTGAGGGGAAGGGAAAGTTTTAAATGTATCTGAGGTGTAACTGTTGCACACAGAGGGATGCTGCATACATTTAACTAGCGGCCATAGGAAATGATAGGCACAGATACAATTACGATATTTGAAAGACCCTTAGACGGGTATGTGGATGGGAAAGTTCTAGAAGAATTTGGGATAAGTGGAGGCAAGTGGCACTAGCTTCATCAGGCAACTTGGTCGCCATGAATCGGTTGAGCCAATGGGCCTGTTTCCTTGAGTCCGAAGGAAGGTCTCAGCCCAAAACGTCACCCATTCCATTTCTCCAGAGATGCTGCCTGTCCCGTTGAGTTACTCCAGCAATTTTGTGTCTTTCTTCGGGCCAGTTTCCCTGCTGTAGCAGGGGAACAGGCCACTGTCTTCTAGGATAGAGAATATTGAATATTCACCATTCTGCACATGACAACATTTCCTCTAATTTCTGTCCAGAATGGCCAGGCTCTTATTTCAAGACTGTGATTACTGGTTCTAAACTAACCAACAAAACCATCAATGTGGCATCCAACCTATTAAGCTCCGTAAAATGCTACACATTTCAATATGATTATCTCTCATTCTTATAAACCTAAGAAATTAAAGGCCTTAAACAAAAAGACACAAAGTGCAAGATTAACTCAGCGTGTCAGGCAGCATCTCTGGAGATCGTCGATAGGTGTTGTTTCAGGTCAGGACCCTGTTTCAGACTGTTTCAGATCCATAGGCAATCTTCCAGATGTGGTATCACCAGGGCATTGAATAATAGGAACAATCTGTCTCCACTCTTACTCTCAAATCCGCTTGCAATAAGGCCAACGTAGAATTTCCCTTCCTAATTTCCTGCTGATTCCTATATATTAACTTTTAGTGATTTATGTAAAAGCATATCCAATTCCCATGTTGTTGGTTCCGATAAAGGATTAACTATGGCATTGAATAATAACAAAAGATGTATGACCTGTACAAATGGAGCCTCAGTCATGAATCATTCTGGTTCACTACAAGAGTCAAAACAAGCGCAAATATGCGCTTTCAAACTATAGGCAAACACAAAGTGCTGGAGTAACTCAGAAACGGTTAGTCAGCATCTATGAAGGGGAATGGACAGGTATTGTTTCAGGTTGGAACCCTTCTTCAGGCAGTGTGAAGAAGGGTCCTGTTCCAAAATGTCGCCTCTCCATTCCCTCCATCAATGCTGCCTGACCTGCTGAGGTATTCAGTTTTGCTAAATAACAAAAGATGTATGATGTATAAAATCATTCAGCATTCACCACAAAAGTCAAAAGAAGCTCAAACTTGCAAAAGAGTTAGAACATAGGACAGCGCAGCACGGGAATGGGCCCTTCAGCCCACAATGTCTGTGTCAAACGTGATGCCAAGTTAAACTGATCTCATCTGCCTGCTCATGATCCCTATCCCCCTATTCCCTGCACTTCCATGTGCCTAAACCCCACTATCATCTCTGTCTCCCCCACCATCCCTGGCAGTGCATTCCAGGCCCACTTCACTCCAGGTAAAAAACTTGCACATCTCTATTAAAGTTTCCTCCTCTCAGTTTATAGCTGTGCCCTCTAGTATTGCACCTTTCTTTAAAGTTTAATTTAGAGATACAGCGCAGAAACAGGCCCTTCGGCACACTGGGTCCGCGCCAACCAGCGATCGATCCTGCCCATTTCATTTAAAACCTACAAACTGTACGTCTTTGAAGGGAGGAAACCGAAGATCCCAGATCACGAGGAGAACGTACAAACTCCATACAGACAGCACCCGTAGGCAGGATCGAACCAAGGTCTCCAGCGCTGCGCCACAGGATAAACGACCCTTGTAGTTCTCAAACCATGGTGCTAAAGTGATCATGAGCAGTGACTTGCTTACATTTCTCTTATGTTAGCAAATAAATCAATCCCAACACAAACTGTACAGAGAGAGAGAGAGAGAGAGAGAGAGAGAGAGAGAGAGAGAGAGAGAGAGAGAGAGAGAGAGAGAGAGAGAGAGAGAGAGAGAGAGAGAGAGAGAGAGAGAGAGAGAGAGAGAGAGAGAGAGAGAGAGAGAGAGAGAGAGAGAGAGAGAGAGAGAGACCCTGTATCAATATCTGAAGGGGTTGTTCCTCAAGTTCTGGTTGCATTTTAGTCCCACGATTCTAGTGTTCGGACACAAGGCAGGGAGTGGGGAGAGCCGAGTGGGGGGGGGAACTTCCCTGTCGGTTTGCTCCTGGGCCTGGCCAAGATGGCCATTCGTGGGTCCAGGCAGCGGGCGGTCGATGGTCAGGCTAGAGTCGGCTGCCTGCCCCTTTTCCGGGCCTACGTCCGTGCACGTGTGTCCCTGGAGCGGGAACATGCGGTGTCCACGGGGACTCTGGAGGCCTTCCGTGGGCGCTGGTCACCGCGTGGGGTTCAGTGTATTGTGAACAATGATTGTATTGTTGTACTATAATGGTTGTATATAGTGCCATTTTTGATTATGGTTTGATGTGTTGTATTATATGATTGTGTCAATAAAGTTTTTGAAACTAAAAAAAAAAAAAAAAAAAAGAGAGAAAGAGAGAGAAAAAGAGAGAGAGAGAGAGAGAGAGAGAGAGAGAGAGAGAGAGAGAGAGAGAGACCCTGTATCAATATCTGAAGGGGTTGTTCCTCAAGTTCTGGTTGCATTTTAGTCCCACAATCCTGGTGTTCGGACACAAGGCAGGGAGTGGGAGAGCCACTTAGGCTCCTGGGCCTGCCAAGATGGCCATTTCCAGGCAGCGGGCGGTCGACAGGCAACGTCCGTGCATGGGGAGACGGGGACTCTGGAGGTCCGTGGGGGGGGGGGGACATGATTGTACTGAATACCTGTATCAATATCTGAAGGGGTTTGCTCAATCTGGTCCCCACAATCCTGGCAAGCAAGATGGACTTACCTGGGCCTCAGGTCGCAGGTCCAGGTCAGGCTCGAGTCGGCTGCCTGCCCCTCTTTCGGGCCTACGTCCGTGCACGTGTGTCCCTGGAGGGAGAACACGCAGTGTCTACGGGGACTCTGGAGGCCTTCCGTGGGCGCTGGTCACCGCGTGGGGTTGAGAGTATTGTAAACAATGAATGTACTGTTGTACTATAATGATTTTTTTTGATATAGTGTAATTTTGATTATGTTTTGATGTGTTGTATCATATCATTGTGTCGAATAAAGTTTTTGAAAAGAAAAAAAAAGAGAGGGAGAGAGTATGTGTTTCATTGTCATATGTCCTAAAATGGACAATGAAATTCTTACTTGAAGAAAAGAAGATTGAGGTGGGACTTAATTTAATCCCCAATGAGTTATTTTGCATTCTTTCTCCATGGGAGAGAATGGCAGAATAGCTACTCTCTGTGCTTTGTCCATGTCATTTCTTTGTTAATCATTATGAGATAAGTAAGTAAGTAAGTAAGTTTATTGGCCAAGTATTCACGTGCAAGGAATTTGCCTTGGTGCTCCGCCCACAAGTAACAACATGACATACAGTGACAGTTACGAATGACTCAGAAAACACTAAACATTAATAATAATAAAACATTAATGATAAAACACCATTGATCAAGCATGTGAACCAACAAAATAGTGGGGTGGGTGGTGACATGATGCTTTATTTTCTTCATAAGTCAACGTGCTGGCCCTGCACTTAGCAGCTCTCCACAATGCCATTGTTGAGATCAGGAGATCAGGGTGTCAGGAATCACAAATTAACACCAAGCTGAGCTTTAGAAATCATCAACTCTTCAGTGATCATGATGGAGAAAAGGACGACAGGTTGAGCTGCAGATGCTGATTTAAATCGAAGATAGACACAAAAAGCTGAAGTAACTCAGCAGGACAGGTAGCATCTCTGGAGAGAAGGAGTGGATGACGTTTTGGGTCGAGACCATGTTTCTCTTTTCACAGATGTCCATATTGCTCAAAACTGACTAAGTGGGCTGCCTCTCTAGCTCCATCAATTATATGGATGTTATCCATGAGGATTGATAAATATCTCATACATTATAAATAGCCAATCCACACAATTGTTTAATAGAAGGACAATTACTGTTCATGATACATTTAATGATGTATATTGTTAATCATTAGTGGAGTGACTCTTCAATGTTTTTTGGCACACCTCAAATACTCAAGCATGTAGGTCAGCAATCTTTTAACTGGATGTTCAAACAGTCATTATGGATCACCACGTTTAATTATTTCCTCACTACACTAAATTATTTAATCACATTAACTTCCATCTACATTCAATTAATACTCAACAAAGGTTCCTAAGGTGCCAGCGTTAATGCATTATCTATTTTATTACGCTTGCATCACTCTGCTAATAAAAAAAAATAGAATTTCTATTCCACTATCTAAAATAATTTCACATTAGTTCTACTGGGCATGTTCAATGGAGATAAATGAGATATGAGCACATCACTTAAGGGCAGGCAATTTCAAGATCCACGGTGTGTCTCAACAACGTTTCCAATGTACATGCAAGGTTTCAAGAAGCTTAGCTTTTAAAATAAAATGGATATTGCTGGAAGCACTCAGTAGGTCAAGCCGCAAATAGAGTCAACGTTTCAGATGAGGGCCCTTCATCAGAATGAGAAAAGTGAATTGTTCCAGGGAGAAGGAGTGAAGAAAATAAGGGTGATGGGTCACAAGCGAGTTCTCAAGGTCATGGTTACATTTGTTGAAGAGAGAAAAGAATAAAGAAACAAACTGAAACAAAGAGGTACAGCCACATACGTGGGGAGAGAAAAATAAGTTACAGTGGCTTGCAAAAGTATTCATACCCCTTGAACTTTTCCACATTTTGTCATGTTACAACCACAAATGTAAATGTATTTTATTGGGATTTTATGTGATAGACAAACACAAAGTGGCGCATAATTGTGAAGTGGAAGGAAAATTATACATGGTTTTCAAATTTTTTTACAAATAAAAAACTGAAAAGTGTGGCATGCAAAAGGTATTCAGCCCCCTTTACTCTGATACCCCTAAATAAAATCCAGTGCAACCAATTGCCTACAGAAGTCACCTAATTAGTAAATAGAGTCCACTTGTGTGTAATCTGATCTCAGTATAAATACAGCTGTTCTGTGAAGACCTAAGAGGTTTGTTAGAGAACATTAGTGAACAAACCATGTTACTTGGGCATCATGAAGCCCAAGGAACACACCAGACAGGTCAGGGATAAAGTTGTGGAGAAGTTGAAAGCAGGGTTAGGTTATAAAAAAAATCCCAAGCTTTGAACATCTTACGGAGCACTGTTCAATCCATCATCGGAAAATGGAAAGAGTATGGCACAACTGCAAACCTAATAAGACATGGCTGTCCACCTAAACTGACAGGCCGGGCAAGGAGAGCATTGATCAGAGAAGCAGCCAAGAGGCCCATGGTAACTCCGGAGGAGCTGCAGAGATCCACAGCTCAGGTGGTAGAATCTGTCCACAGGACAACTATTAGTCGTGCACTCCACAAATCGCCCTTTATGGAAGAATGGCAAGAAGAAAGCCATTGTTGAAACAAAGCCATAAGAAGTCCCGTTTGCAGTTTGCCACAAGGCATGTGGGAGACACAGCAAACATGTGGAGGAAGGTGCTCTGGTCTGATGAGACCAAAATTGAAGTTTTTGGCCTAAATGCAAAATGCTATGTGGTGGAAAACTAACACTGCACATCACCCTGAACACACCATTCCCACTGCGAAACATGGTGGTGGCAACATCATGCTGTGGGGGTGCTTTTCTTCAGCAGGGACAGGGAAGCTGGTCAGAGTTGATGGGAAGATGGATGGAGCCAAATACAGGGCAATCTTGGAAGAAAACCTGTTAAAGTCTGCAAAAGACTTGAGACTGGGGCGGAGGTTCACCTTCCAGCAGGACAACGACCCTAAACATACAGCCAGAGCTACAATGGAATGTGTTGGATCAAAGCATATTCATGTCAGTCAAGAAAAATCCAATTGAGAACTCTGGCAAGTCTTGAAAATTGCTGTTCACAGACACTCTCCATCCAATCTCACTGAGCTTGAGCTATTTTGCAAAGAAGAATGGGCAAACATTTCAGTCTCTAGATGTGCAAAGCTGGTAGACACATACCCCAAAAGACTTGCAGCTGTAATTGCAGCGAAAGGTGGTTCTACAAAGTATTGACTCAGGAGGGCTGAATACTTTTGCACGCCACACTTTTCAGTTTTTTACTTGTAATTTGTAGTTGAAACCATGAATCATTTTCCTTCCACTTCACAATTACTTTGTGTTGGTCTATCACATAAAATCCGAATAAAATACATTTACGTTTGTGGTTGTAACGTGACAAAATGTGGAAAAGTTCAAGGGGTATGAATACTTTTGCAAGCCACTGTAGTTTAGTTTAGTTGAGTTTAGTGTAGTTTATTTTATTTTATTTTATTTTATATTATTTAGTATAGTACTAGACTAAGTGGGACCCGTTGGGTCCCAGTCACACGGGAGGCCTGGTCCCCCCAACGTGGGTGTGGGGAAGGGGGGGGGGTGGCGGGGGTGGGGGGGGGTGGGTGCAGTGGAGGGAAGGTGTGGGGAGGGAGGGGGTGGGGAGGTGGGGGGAGAGGGGATGTGGGGGAGGGGTTTGTGTGTGGGGGAGGTGTGTGAGGGAGGGCTTGTGTGGTGGTGGGAGGTGTGTGGGGGAGGGGGGGTGTGGGGGGGGGCTCTCACTCTTCTCAGCACGCACCTTAAGTTTTCGGCCTCAAGCAGCAGATCCCGGTCCCACTCGGGCTTCACTCAGAGGCTTCCGGTTCAACTCACCAGCTTCCGGCTGGTCGTGCTAGTCACCGCAGAAGCAGCCCGTGAGCTGCTGACTCTCCATGAGCTACTGTCTCTCCGCGAGCCGCTGACTCTCCGCAATCTGCTCAACACACAGTTTACCCCTTCAACTTTTTATTCTCCTCGCCTCGTTATTGACAGCGGGTTCCGGAAGGGGCGTTTTTTTACCATTTTTGAACCTTCATAACTTTTGGACTATTTCACCAATTGGAACAAAACTTATTTGACTTGCAGCAGAGGAGAATGGTGAGTAAGGTGGCGAAAAATCGTAGTGCTATGGGGGATCGTTTTTGCGCAAATTTAATTACAACACAGACAGTAATTACATCACTGTGGTCAAGATGAGAGTTTTAGTAATAGTATAGATAGATGGTTTAGAGCACCAGCATGGAAACAGGCATTTTGGCCCACCGAGTTGAATCACACAATCGATCACCAGGTCACAGTAGTTCTGTTTTATCCCACTCCATGCACACACGGGGCAATTTACAGAGGTCAACCAACCGTGCTTCTTTGGGATGTGGGTGCAAACTGAGCACTGGGAGGAAACCCTCGTAGTCACAGGGAGAATGAACAAACTCCACACAGACAGCACCCGAGGTCAGGATTGAACCTTTCTACCAGCTGCTGCTTCACACATCAAAATTGTCATCTTCAATATTAGGTCCATGCAGCTTCAATATACAAGACAGAAAATAAAATTGGCACCTTAAGCTCACACTGGCATTGTGGAAGGTCACAAATAAATTCCAGGTGACTGCAAGCTCAGGATCAGTTTTGCCAATTGTCTGCAAATTGATCATCCAGTCCTAATGTTGTTTCTCCAGTGCAGAGGATGCCACTAAATTATAAGAAGTCCAAGTGAGTTACTGTTGCATTTGGAAGGACTACTTGAATCGCTGGTGAGGAAGGAAGGAAAGGATGTCAAATGCTGCTTCTTCTGCAATTACATGGGAAGTGCCACAAGAAGGGGAGTGGTTGATGGAAATGGAAGCGAGGGCCAGGGAGTTGCAATCGAATAGGTCTTTCAGAAAACTGAGCATTCAGTACAAAATTTGGATATCATGATGCAGCTCTACAAGTGGTTGGTGAGATGACACTTGGAGTAATGTGTGCAGTTCTGGTCATCCAGCTATAGGAAGGATGTAGTTAAATTGGTGAGGGTGCAGAAGGGATTCGCCTGGATGTTAGCTGGCCTTGCAGGCTTAGGTTATAGAGAGAGCTTTCATGCTCTGCAATATGAAACAAAGACTCTATGGCTTCAAATCCTTATTGTTCATCTATAAGAGCAGACCATCTTTTGACTGCTCCAGAGCTGAATGACTGCCAGGCCTCTGAGAGTTAAGCGGGACCCGTCGGCCCCTCTGCCACGTGCGGCGGCAGGCCTGGTTTACCGCTGCAAGAAAATAAAACTATTCTAAGAACTTTTGAAACTTTGTTCATGCCAGAAACGCGGCGACTCTTATGTACTGCCTAGGTGAAATATGATTTTACAGGATTCTATGCAAAAACAAAGCATTTCACTGTACCTAGGTACATGTGACAATAAAGTACCATTACATTGTTGTTACAATATGGTCATAATTATACGTGACATAAAGTACCATAGCTCTTAGGGCTAACAGAATTAAGGGATATGGTGAGAAAGCAGGAATGGGGTACTCATTTTGGATGATCAGCCATGATCATATTGAATGGCAGTGCTGGCTCGAAGGGCCAAATGGCCTACTCCTGCACCTATTTCTATGTTTCTATGTTTCTACATTGAATCATTGATTTAACATCTCATCCAAAAGACATTGTAGCACTTCCACAGCAGTCAGCTCAGATTATGTGATGGGTGACAGGAATGTGATTTGGATCCACAGTCACTGACTCAAGAGGCAAGAAAACACTACCACTAAGACAGATCTGTCAGCCTAAGGCAAAAGGCAGGGGTCAGACAATACTGACTACATGTTCAATTAATGATAGATGATCTAGGAAGAAATAAATATCAACAGATCAGATTTCTCAGTAATCTAGCAGTGATCTCACAGCAGCATAGCACTCTTAATATTTTATAAGGTCACAAGGTGGATCATTCAAGTTTCCATAAAGCTTTAAAGTTCCAGTGTGTCATTTTTTTCTGATTTTTTTCTTACTGTCAACAATGGATCAAACCCAATCCTTTAATGTGCAATTGTACTGGGAGATGTAACCTAGCAGTTTAAATTGGTCTCAACGTTGATGAAATTGTTCATTGATCCGTTCAACTATCCACAAGTAACTGCAATGGTGCCCTGGTAATTTTAGCTAGGGACAGTTTTATTTATTTGGAAATACACCATCTACATTATTCTTAATATTAATGTGATTTGTACAATGCACTCAGTAAAATGCAATATCATCCAGTGAATTTGAAATGTCTGAAGATTAGAAGCTGAAAGAATGTATACTAAATTTCAGTGACTTCTGCTTTGAGGACAACGGTTAATTAAATTTAAAATATAAGATCCAAAACAGCTAAAAGTGAAACCTTTATTCTGAAATGTATCCGGGAATCTGTTGTTAGAATGTCTCACTTTCCACATGAGAATTAATCTAAAAAAGTAGTAACCTTATAAATCCAAACATTTATTTTCATTCATTTTTGTGATTTGGCCATTGTTCCAAGGCCATCCTTAAGTACCAATGCCTAACTGGTCTTGAGAAGATGGTGCCACACCATTCTTTTGAACTACAACATCCCTTCGGGTAAGGTACTCTCACAAAACTATTGGGTAGGAAGTTTCAGAAATTAGATTTAAAAAAAAACAAATGATTGGCAAAAAAAGACACAAAGTTCCGGAGTAACTCAGCGGGCCAGGCAACATCTCTGGAGAATATGGGTAGGCCACGTTTGGGTCGAGATCCTTCTTCAGATTGATTGCAGCAGTGGGAAGAAAGCTGGAAAAGAGTTGGGGGTAGGACAAAGCCTGGCAAGTGATAGGTGGATAAAGGTGTGGGAGGAGGTGTAATTAATTAGCAGACGGTTGGATGAAGGCCTGAAATGGAAAAACAAAAGTAGGATTCTTGTATCTAAAGGATTGACAGTATATTTACAAGTCAGGATGTCATTTGGATGAACACTTACATGTGGTTGTATTCCTAGTCTCCCGGGCCTTTTAAATAAAGAGTTAGTAGATTTGGGAGGTCTTAAAGAACAGCTTCAGTGAGTAAATGCAACACATTTTATGCATTGAGTCATAGTCACACTGCTGGAAACAGGTCCTTCGTCCCAACTTACCCATACTGACCAGCATGCCCCATCTACACGTCCCAACTGCCTGCGTTGCCTCATAACCTTCTAAACCTATCCTATCCATGTACCTGTACAATTTCCCTCGTCATCCATGCTTCCTTACACCAACCTGCCTTCCCTTTCACCCTAGAAGCAACATGCATGCTCGAAACATTGTCCGCACACTTTAAAAAATATTCCACTTGCCAGAAGTTCCTTTTCCTGGAAACAACCTGCTCCAAACAACTTGAGCGAGTTCCTGTCGGATACCTTCAAAGTTGGCCTTTCCCCAATTTGGAATTTTAACTCGTGGGCCCATCCTGTCTTTATCTATAACTGGCTTAAAGCTAATAGAACAGCGGTTGTTGGTCCCAAAATGCTCATCCATGAATACTTCATCCATTTGCCCTTCCCAATTTCGTAAGACTGGATCAGGCATTATCTTCTCCCATATAGGGCCCTCTATATATTGCCTGGGGAAACCTTCCAGAACACATTTGGCAAATCTGTCCCATCTAAACCTTTTGCACAATGACAGTCCCAGTCAATATTGGGGAATTAAAAATCTCCTACTATGGCAACCTTATTAGTCTTGCAGCTGCCTGCCTGTAGTACACTTGGGGGCTTGTAGAAACATAGAAACATAGAAAATTGGTGCAGGAGGAGGCCATTCAGCCCTTAGAGCCAGCACCGCCATTCAATATGATCATGGCTGATCGTCTGCTATCAATAACCCGTGCCTGCGTTCTCCCCATATCCCTTGATTCCAGTAGCCCCTAGGCCTCTATCCAACTCTCTCTTAAATCCGTCCAGTGATTTGGCCTCCACTGCCCTCTGTGGCAGGGAATTCCATAAATTCACAACTCTCTGGGTAAAAAAGTTTTTTCTCAGCTACTCTCTGGGTAAAAAAGTTTTTTCTCAGCTGTAGTACACTCCCAACAAGCTGATCATCCCTTTCTTATTTCTCAGCTCCACTCAAAGAGGCTCACTGGATGAACCATGAGTACCGTCATCTCTGACCATTGCCGTGACATCTTCCTTAATTAATAAAGCAACGCTCCCTCCTCTTTTATCCCCACCTCTATCTCTCCTGTAGCATCTGTATCCTGGAACATTAACGTGTCGGTCCTATCCCTCTCTTAACCAGATTTATGTAGCGGCTACAACGTCCCAGTCACGCGTACCAATCCACGCCCCAAGTTCATCTGCCTTACACGTCAGGCCTCTCACATTAAAATAAGTGCAATTCAAACCAATGGTGCTTCCTCGCTCCCTGCCATTCTCATGCCTATTCTGTCCACTGAACATTCTTTACCGACTTCCAGTCTCTCACCTGCCTCAGTCCTGCATAGGATCTCATCCTGTGACAGTCTAGTTTAAACCCACCTGTGTAGCACTGGGGAACCAGCCTGCACACAACAGTCGCACAGTGCTGGTGGTGAAAGGAATGAATAACTTTGGTGGTTTGAACAGTGTTTAAGCATTTCCAACATTCGCTAACCTAAGACCTCAGATGCTTTGTCACAATACAGGTGCCATGTAAGGTGTTGTATCAGTCACAATGTTATATCACTCAAATCTCTTGTGTTGGAGCTTTGAGACTGAATTGTAACAGTTCTAACTTTAACCTGGAAATATACCCCATCATGTGATGCTCCAGGTGGTTAGACAGTAAGTTAGGAATTGCAATATAGCTGACACAGATTTCATGGAAAAAAATATGTATAGTGATTATTTTGATTCTTTTTGGAATTATATGATCCATTGCTTGATTCTTTCACAGTCACAAGGAAACGTACACCCTGTTGGCCCCTGGCTTTTAGCAATTAAGCAATAATTTTCAAATAATGAAACAGCCAGAGGGGTTTGATCAATGACCTGTGTCTCAGGCATGTTGTTCTGAGAAAACCACATCTGCCAACATAAAGTATTGAAGCAATCATAGCTCAGTGAACACCATAATAAGCAACTGTTATACTGGAACCATCAGTCATGTTTGGTTACAGACCTGCAAGGATATGACACCTCAGGGAGCAATGTCCTTCCATAAATCTGGGCAGCAATGAATAATGATTTGCAATCAAGTGACGAAGAAAGAGAGAGAGAGAGAGAGAGAGAGGGTGAGAGAGAGAGAGAGAGAGAGAGAGAGAGAGAGAGAGAGAGAGAGAGAGAGAGAGAGAGAGAGAGAGAGAGAGAGAGAGAGAGAGAGAGAGAGAGAGAGAGAGAGAGAGAGAGAGAGAGGGGGGGGGGAGAGGGAGAGAGAGAGAGAGAGAGAGTCTTTAATGCATATGAATGTACAGTATGGTTATAACATGCAAACATAATGGCAATGTTACCTTGTTATGTAAAGTGTATGGCAGTTGAAGTAATAAAGATGCAATATTAGGGGATTTTATTTCAGTTTGTTAATCATGCTACTGCTGAAGACAGTGGCATTCAGTCCCATCTATAAATTGACCACATTATGTTCAACATAAACAATACAGTCTAACTTAATCAAAACAGTTGATTAACTTTCTGGCATGCATATATAGAAAAACATAATATTCATTTTACCCAGGACAAGTGGGAAAAATTAACATCAATTGACAAGTTGGAAATAATTAGAAATTAGTAGAGTACTGGGACTTTGCAAATGACGGCGCCTCTTTCCACAGTATTGAAAACATATTGGCTCTTTTGATCTCAGACCGTCCTTTATACACAGTGCATCCTGCCTGTGTTCGGAAGTTCCTGCCATCCTGCAGTGTGTAAAGAATGTGAAGCTTCTCATGAGAGACATTAGATTGCTAACAGAACACTGCAGCAGATGGTTCTAGGCTGTCATGTGCTTCCCATCAAGCTGACATGAAAATTACACCTGAACATATTATGAGCTGCAATTCAGAGCAATTGGGTGCGATCTTCAAAAAAAAAGAGCACCCGCATATTATTGGGTTATAACTCAGTTCTCATATCACAATGATGAAAAATAAATTACATTAAAAAAGAGAAATGACAGCAGGTGTCCTTTAAAGTTTTAGTTAAACCATCCCAAAAAGTAAAAATAGGATTTCAAAGTCGAGTAGTTCAATCATGGTTTTCATCTCCGGTTAAAAGTATGCCTTGAGTTTCTCACCCTACCTCCATTTTGAAGTGCCCAGTCCTATACCCTTTATTTTTTTGCCAATATCTTTATGATTAATTAATGGAACAGATCAAAGAAAAATAGATATATATCCTCTTAATGCCCTGGGGTGGATCTCTAATTTCATGAAAACTAAGGGATAAATGGAAGGTTGACGACCTTAGATCCAATGCTTCCAATTTGTTATGTCAATGGGACCCGAGAAAAAAGAGGCTTAAGTCTCAGGTTTTTATTTGCTAAATATATATATTCATGGTGAATTCTAATAAAATAAGTACCGTATATATAAACAAAGTCACCCTCCAATCAAATGCAAAAGTTTGGTATGTGTTCCTCTGTATGATTTTATGGCACTACTTTGTAAAAGAGAAAGGGACTTGTCCTGGTGTCCAGTAAAATTTTAGCCTCTGCCAACAACAGTTTAAAATACCTAGTTTTGTCATTAGTATTTTCTGTATGAAAATTGAATGCTGAACATCCTACATGACAACAGTGGCAGCCTCAAAAATATCTATACAGCCACATAAAACATCCTGAAAGGAGATGAATAGTTTCTGTATAAATGCATATCTTGTTCCTTCTTTCTCTAGAAGATGCAGGGAAAGAAAACAAGTAGAGTTATGCTTGATTACCATCACACTGATGAACCTGTAATGTCAGGGTAGGCTAGAAAATGCAGGACAAACTACAATGCAGGATTAGGCTGTTATTGGAAGCACGACAAAAGTTGCTGCTGAAACCTGTGCTAGATTGAACTTGGTCCCAAGATCTCTTCCTTTGTCTTAAAGGTTGTTCCCTTCCCCAATATACCATCAGAAATAGGTGAAAAACTTCAGTGTTGAATTTGTCGACATCAGCAAATCAAAGGTGTTTGTCAATGACCTTGAGAAAAGACCTCCATGAAGAGCTAATGATCTCTGAGGTGAGAACTTCCTTTTTACCAAAGGGATCTTGGTGCGCAGGTGTTGAGATATCATCAATCTAGCTGAGCAGAAAAAATATAAGAAAATATTCACACAGACAGCATCGCAGGATGCAAGTTTTAATTAATTTTTGAATCATTATGCAAAGATATTGGACATACATTGGTGATTAAAGTAGATGAAATGCTAGAAATAAACCATTCAAAATTAATAAAATAGAATTTTAACAGCAGTCTCTGAAATATTCATCTGTAAAAAACAAAATATTAATCCATAATCTGATTTTTATAGGGCCACATAGTTTGTTTAGCAGTAATTACAGTTTAGTATATCTTGAAAATCTTAGACTTTGTTTACTTCTCACTATTTTACAGCAGCACTATTTCATAAATGCTGAAATTTATACCGGCTTAAAATATTTATTCATTTTTATTTTTAATTTTTCCTTTTTTGTCCTCATTATACATATAAATATATATTTTTTTACTGTTGTTTTTATAAACATGCCCGTCCATATTGTTTGTATAATACTCAAATGCTCTGTTTTGATATGTACATTTGGAAAAAATGAGCTTGGATATGGCAAAATAATCTGTACCCATTTTTTGATGGCTCAATAACATTTATTTAAAAATATATATATACATATTTTCCCTTGTGTTGAAAGAGTTTGCAAACAGCTCTCTGTAGCTTACACACCAGCGGTATGCACATTGACTTCTCTAACTTCAAATAACCCTTGCTTTCCCTCACTCTCCATCCCTCCCCTTCTCAGTTCTCCGACCAGTCTTACTGTCTCCGACAACAGCTTATCTCTGTTTGCTTTGTTGTTACCTTCTCCCAGCTAACAATG
Source organism: Okamejei kenojei (assembly GCA_035221665.1). Taxonomy (NCBI): domain Eukaryota; kingdom Metazoa; phylum Chordata; class Chondrichthyes; order Rajiformes; family Rajidae; genus Okamejei; species Okamejei kenojei. The sequence continues at coordinate 114,202,372 of CM069133.1, read as the reverse complement.
ATCTATTCTACATTTCCTTGATTAGCATTCCCTTTGACCTATTTTCACATCTTACACTTCCTTATCTATGTAACTCCCTCTCCCCTGGCATCAGTCTGAAGAAGGGTCTCGACCTGAAATGTCACCCATTCCTTCACTCCAGAGATGCTGCCTGTCCCGCTGAGTTACTCCAGCATTTTGGGTCTATCTTCGGTTTTAAACCAGCATCTGCAGTTCCTTCCTACGCAGCTCAGTCTGTAGTGCAGGCTGAATAACTGACTAAAACGTTGGGAATTCCACGTTAATTAATTTTGAGATCTCAATGTTAAAATCAATTTTACAGAAATATAATGGCAAATGCCAGTAGTTTCACCATAATTTCTTCCACAGAATCTAACTCATTATATTCATTTACAATATCCTGAGGGTGCCACTTAACACTGTTCCAATGACAATCCTACTGAGCTTCTTAAAAGTACAGCAACTTTTGACGTTCCCAGGGTAATTTAGTTTTCAGTTTATTACCAATTTAGGAGTATAATGAATATGTGCTGCTATTTTTAAACTACTAAGTGTTTAAATAATAATACATGTAAATTTCATATGAAATATATCCATTTCAAGAGACTTTGCCAGAGGAAGCGAGAAATTAAATCTATTGTGTCAGCAAAGGAATTCATCTACTGATCACTGGAAAACCTAATGATAATATACAACCATGATATTGGATAACAATATCCTTTGACAAGCATTAAGTGACGGTGAGAAAAGGAAAGATTTTTCAGCCAACCCTAATTAGTAATTTTAATGATTTGCTTTAAAAAGTGAAAGCAAAGAATAGTATTATGGATCAAAGGTCTGAGTGGTCTGTCAACATCTTGTGCTTCAGAATGAAAGCATGAATTCATCTTTCTACCTGCAATTATTCTTCACTCTTAGCTCAGCTGAATGTTTCAGGAAGAACTCCCAAACAAATGAAATATGTTACCCCTGGGAGGAAAGAATAAGATTATTGTTTTGTTAAGCTGTTGGAGTGCAAAGTGACACGAATGTGCTCTGATATTTCTGCCTCAACCTCTGATTGGCATCACATCTTGCTCAGTCATTTCAACAATGAACAGTTCTAACCCCAGGCAAGCCATTACAAGTAAAGCTGAAGAGGGTATCTAACTGCTATAGGAAAGATAGATAGGATATTTGGAAACAAATCCTGATGCAAGCAAGAGGAACAGAAGTAAACAGTATATGAACATAGAAAATAGGTGCAGGAATAGGCCATTCGACCCTTCGAGCCTGCACCGCCATCCAAAATGATCATAGCTGATCATCCAACTCAGTAACCTGTACCTGCTTTCTCTCCATACCCCCTGATCCCTTTGGCCACAAGGGACACATCTAACCCCCTCTTAAATATAGCCAATGAACTGGCCTCAACTACCTTCTGTGGCAGAGAATTCCACAGATTCATCACTCTCTGTGTGAAAAATGATTTTCTCATCTCAGTCCTAAAAGACTTCCCCCTTATCCTTAAACTGTGACCCCTTGTTCTGGACTTCCCCAACATCTGGAACAATCCTCCTGTATCTAGCCTGTCCAACCCCTAAAGAATGTTGTAAGTCTCTATAAGATCCCCCCTCAATCTTCTAAATTCCAGCGAGTACAAGCTGCGTCTTTCCAGTCTTCCTCATATGAAAGTCCTGCCATGCCAGGAATCAGTCTGGTGAACCTTCTCTGTACTCCCTCTATGGCAAGAATGTCTTTCCTCAGATTAGGAGACCAAAACTGTACGCAATACTCCAGGTGTGGCCTGACCAAGACCCTGTACAACTGCAGTAGAACCTCCCTGCTCTTATACTCAAATCATTTTGCTATGAATGCTAACATACCATTCGCTTTCTTCACTGCCTGCTGCACCTGCATGCCTACTTTCAATGACTGGTGTACCATGACACCCAGGTCTCGTTGCATCTCCCCTCATCTTAATCGGCCATCTTTCAGATAATAGTCTACTTTCCTGTTTTTGCCACCAAAGTGGATAACCTCACATTTATCCACATTATACTGCATCTGTCATGCATTTGCCCACTCACCCAACCTATCCAAGTCTTGCAGCCTCCTAGCATCCTCCTAGTATTGGAAGGAAAAGAGGAGGAATAGAGAATCAGGAGGTGGTAGGCGAAGATATGCAGGAGGAAGAGGCAGAAGAGCAGCTGCAGGAAGGAAGGAAAGCAGAGAAACGAGAGGTAAAAGAAGAATAAGAGGAGATGAATGACAGAACTGAGTGGAGGAGAAAGAAGAGGACTGGGGATACGCCATACAGCAGCAGCAAAGAACCAAAGACTCACAGTGCACTCAGAAAGTATTCAGACCCCTTCACTTTTTCCACATTTTGTTACGTTACAGCCTTATTTTAAAATAGATTAAATTCTTTTTTTTTATCATCGATCTACACACAATACCCCATAATAAAAAAGTGAAAACAGGTGTTTAGAAATGTTTACAAAGTAATTAAAAATAAATAACTGAAATATCACATTTACATAAGTATTCTGACCCTTTACTCAGTACTTTGTTGAGGCATCGTAGGCAACGATTACAGCATCAAGTCTTCTTGGGTACGACAGTACAAGCTTGGCACACCTGCTTTTGTGCAATTTCTCCCATTCTTCTCTGCAGATTCTCTCAAGCTCTGTCAGGTTGGATGGGGAGCGCCATTGCACAGCTATTTTCAGGTCACTCCAGAGATGTCTGATCGGGTTCAAGTCAGGGCTCTGGCTGGACCACTCAAGGACATTAACACACTTGTCACAAAACCACTCCTGCGTTGTCTTGGCTGTGTGCTTAGGGTCATTGTCCTGTTGGAAGGTGAACCTCTGCCCCAGTCTGAGGTCCTGAATGCCCTGGAGCAGGTTTTCATCAAGAATCTCTCTGTACTTTGCTCTGTTCATCTTACCTCGATCCTGACTAGTCTCCCAGTTCTTGCCTCTGAAAAACATTCCTTGCAGTATGATGCTGCCACCACCATGCTTCACCGTAGGTATGGTATTGGCCAGGTGATGAGCTGTGCCTTGTTTCCTCCAGACGTAATGCTTGACATTCAGGCCAAAGAGTTCAATCTTGCTTTCATCAGACCAGAGAATCTTGTTTAGGTGCCTTTTGGCAAACTACAAGCAAGCTGTCATGTGCCTTTTATTGAGGAGTGGCTTCCCTCTGGCCACTCTACCATACAGGCCTGATTGGTGGAGTACTGCAAATATAGTTGTCCTTCTTGAAGATTCTCCATCTCCACAGATTGAGAATGTGGAATTCTCTGCCACAATCTGTGGAATTCTCTGCCACAGAAGGTAGTTGAGGCCAGTTCGTTGGCCATATTTAAGAGGGAGTTGGATGTGGCCCTTGCGGCTGAAGGGATCAGGGGGTATGGAGAGAAGGCAGGTACAGGATACTGAGTTGGATGATCAGCCATGATCATATTGAATGGCGGTGCAGGCTCGAAGGGCCGAATGGCCTGCTCCTGCACCTAATTTCTATGTTTCTATGTTTCCACAGAGGAACTCTGGAGCTCTGCCAGATGAGTGCCCATCGGGTTCTTGGTCATCTCCCTGACCAAGGAGTCAGGGTTCTTGGTCCATCGGGTTCTTGGTCACCTCCCTGACCAATTGCTCAGGTTGGCTGGGCGGCCAGCTCTATGAAGTTCCAAAGTTCCAAAGTTCCAAATTTCTTCCATTTATGTATGACGGAGGCAACTGTGCTCTTCGGGACCTGCAATGCTGCAGAAATAGTTTTACACCCTTCCACAGATCTGTGTCTCGACACAATCCTGTCTCAGAGGTCCACGAACAATTCCTTTGTCTTCATGGCTTGGTTTTTGCTCTGACATGCACTGTCAATTGTGGGACCTTATATAGACAGGTGTGTGCCTTTCCAAATCATGTTGGAAATGCACACACCTGTCAAGCTCAATTTTGACTGTCATAGCAAAGGGTCTGAATACTTATGTAAATGTGATGTTTCAGTTATTTCTTTTTAATTACTTTGCAAAAATTTCTAAACACCTGTTTTTGCTTTTTTATTATGAGGTATTGTGTGTAGATTGATGAATAAAAAAAGAATTTAATCAATTTTAAAATAAGGCTGTAACATAACAAAATGTGGAAAAAGTGAAGGGGTTTGAATACATTCTGAATGCACTATAAGGTTGAATGGAGAGAAAATAGTGTCAGACAAACTGGAAAGAATCCTTACGCTCCTAGTACACTTTGTAGACCAAGAACATTATGCCGGCAATTCTCTGACGTGCAGATCATATGAAGGCTTTGGACATTTGCAGAACCAATGACAAGATTGTGTTGCATCATTTAGGATGTCCTATCATCAACTGGTAAAATTCGAGCTGTTTTCACTGTTTTCTCCATCGTGAAAATACGTACATCAATATTTCCAAGGAAGAATGGAGACAAAGTGTTAGGGTTTCAGATCAGTACAGTCTGCTGATACCATAAAGCCCATTATGTCACATGGTGCAGACTGGGTTTTTTTAAATAATATTTTTATTAGAAGTCATACACAGTAGTGTAAACCAAGAATAATATAATACATTTCATGTACAACTTCTTGTTTTTAAATTTAATAATAAAAAAGTCGTAGAAGCAAAAAGAGAGAGAAAGAAAGTGATAGTTTGTGAAAAAGTACAAGAAAAAGAGAGAGAAGAAGAGAGAGAGAGAGAGAGAGAGAGAGAGAGAGAGAGAACAAAAAAAGGGAAAAGGAAAACTACAAAACAAAAATAAAATAAAAAGAAAATAAAAGGGACATACCTGCTTGTTATCTTTGCGCACCCCTCACCCGGTTCTGAAACAGTTAATTTCCAGTGTTATGTTGCACCATATGCTTGTAATAAATCGATAAAGGGAGACCAAATCTTCAAGAATTGGTCTGATTTGCCTGCTAGGGCGAATATCATATCTTCTAGATGTAACATTTCAGACATCTCTGCCACAGAGGGGAGTTGAGGCCAGTTCATTGGCTATATTTAAGAGGGAGTTAGATGTGGCCCTTGTGGCTAAGGGGATCAGAGGATATGGAGAGAAGGCAGGTACGGGATACTGAGTTGGATGATCAGCCATGATCATATTGAATGACGGTGCAGGCTCGAAGGGCCGAATGGCCTACTCCTGCACCTAATTTCTATGTTTCTATGTTTCTATGTTTGAAATCCACATTTTAAGCGTTGGTGTTGGTGCATTTTTCCAGAATTTTAATATAAGGTTTTTTTGCCATTATTAAGCCATAATTAAGGAAACTCTTTTGGAACGAAGTCAGCTCAGAGCCGACCTCCATTGTTCCAAAGATAATCAGTTCTGCGTTGGGGTTCAATTTTATTTAAAATATTTTTGTAAACATTTCGAAAATTTCCTTCCAAAACTTCTGAAGTTTTATTCATAAGACAAAGGAGTGTGCTATAGTTGCATCTTGAGATGAGCATTTATCGCAGATGGGAGACACATTTGGACATTTTTTATTCAGTTTAGTTATTGAGTAATATAATCTATGTAAAATTTTGAATTGAATTAAGGTATGTCTTACATTTATCGAACATTTATGTACATATAGCAAATATTTATCCCATCTGTCTTTCGATATATTTACAGATAATTCTTGTTCCCAATCTCTTCTAATTGCATCAGACGGTGGTATCTCTATGTTTAAAATGATATTATACAAATATGATATTAAATTAGTAGAATCCGCCTTTCTGTTCATAGTTTCATCTAATATATCTGAAGTCAAAGTTTTATGTTCTTTTGTATGTTTTTTCAAGGTCACGGATTTGAAGGTATTTAAAGTATTGATTACTTTTCAGGTTATATTTGAGTTGTAATTGTTGGAATGATAAAAGGTTTCCCATTTCATACATTTCTCCAAACATCTTTCCCAATGTGTAAACGTTTTATCGATAATAGATGGTTTAAACAACGGATTATTAACAATAGGAGCAATAGATTTCTTAATTTGAAAGTTAATTTTATTTGTTTCCAAATTCGTATTGTACTATGAATAATTTGATTTTTCTTGTATATTGTATTATTCAGTTTTATTGGTGAGAGAAGGATCACTGCTATATTCAAAGGAGAGCAATCCTCTCTCTCCATTACTGTCCAATCTACCCGTTGGGCAGAATTGTCCAACAAGTAAATTACATTTTTGATATTCGTTGCCCAGTGATAGTACAAAAAATTGGGTAGTGTCAGTCCGCCAAATTCCTTGGGTTTACACAGGTGTCTTCTTTGAATTCTGTGTGACTTATAGTCACATATGAAATTTGTGGTTTCAGAGTCGAGTTTTTTTCCCAAAAGTTAGGTAAATATATTGGTATTGATTGAAATAAATATAAGATTTGTAGCAAAAAAATCATTTTTATGGCGTTTATTCTGCCTATTAAACATATCGGTAGTGTTTTGCAAAATTTAATCAAAGCATTTAATTTAGTAAGTAAGTGCATATAGTTTGCATTGAATAAAGATTTATATTTTCTGGTAATTTGGATACCCAGATATTTAAATTTTTCTGTAGCAATTCTAAGGGGAATTTTAAAAGGTGATGCTGCAGACTGTTGAAGCTATGTCAAACATTTTCTGGATGCATCCATGGTGACATACATCCAACAATGGCTGATGTACTGATATCAACTTCATTGCAGTCTTCAGAAAAACTCTGGTCATTGCAATTTCCCATCTTCTAATCAGTAAGAACTAGAAATAGAGGCCATTTAGCCCCTCATAGCCGTCCCACCATTCAAAACCACCAGGATGGATCTTTTACCGCAGGGCTACGGTGCTGCACTAAGCTTATCTTCTGAATCCCATAACATAAAATAAAATTAATTGGTCTTTATCTTCAACATATTCAGCAAATGAGATACCAAAACCATCTTTGATGGAGAATTTCAAAAATTCACCAGCTTTGGGGTAAACAAATTTCTATTAATCTCTGTCCTGAACGGCCAACCGCTTGTTATGTGACTTTCAAGCACCCTGTTTCCTAGTGGCAGAGTTTGAGCCAGTAGTGATCTTCAGCATGAACTGATCTTGAAGCATGAAGGTATAAAAGTGTGAAAACGCATCCCTCCAGATTCAGGGACACTTTCTTCCAAACTGTTATCAGGCAACTGAACCATCCTACCAGCAACTAGAGTGCAACCCTGAGCTACTATCTATCTCATTGGAGACCCTTGGACTATCTTTGATTGGACTTTACTGGACTGTATCTTATACTAAACATTATTTACATTATTCCTTTTATTGTGGATGGGTCGATTGTATTATCTTTCTGCTGACTGGTTAGCACACACCAAAAGCTTTTCACTGTACCTCAGTACACGAGACGATAAACTAAACTCAACTTGGGTAAAATCAAAATGCTATTCTGGGAACGGTTGCTATGAGGGTGATAGGAACACCCACCTCTTTGTAGACTCTGCATTTTTAAAGAAGGTCTGGAAAAGGATGCTCAGGTTCTTGTAGAGGTTCCTCCCAAACAGCTGTATTACAGAGAACCCATTGATGTACATGGTGATTCAGAGGATACGTACTGGGACAAACATCAAGTGATACTGGAAGATGATTAACCTGGTGAAAGATGCGCTATGGTCTGCTCAAAACTTGTTGGTCTTCCGGTACAACGAGTTGTCCAACAGCCAACCCAATGTGACCTGCGTAGGTTTTCTCTGAGATCTTTGGTTTCCTTCCACACTCCAATGATGTATAGATTTGTAGGTTAATTGACGGTATGTGTAAATTATCCCTAGTATGTGTAGGATACTATCAATGTGCGGGGATCGCTGGTTAGTGCAGACTCGGTGTGCCAAAGGGCTTGTTTCCTCACTGTATCTCTAAACTAAACTAAACTAAGCCAAATTCCAAGTTGCAGAAATACGTGCTAAGGGGTGCACTGAAGCCTGGTGCAGCCACCACAAAGGCTTTGTGGGGAAAATATGTACTCTAAGGACATCTACGGCTGGACTTTAGGGGCTGTTAAAAGCTTTTCAAACTTTGAAGTTTGGTTCTGCCAAAGGGGGCCACACGAGTGGCAATAGTGCTCTGTGCACAGATACCTGTAATGTTCACACTCAAATGAACGAAACTTATAACAATATGAATGTTTAGACTGAAAACATTGTGAATGTAAAGGAAACCAATGCGCTTAAAAAAAGAAATCTTGTATATCTTTTCATGAATATCGTTTATTTCAAAATAAAGAAAATCAAAGACAATCAAGAAAATAAATTATGTGGTACCAAAAAGATGAGTGTCATGTAATTCAGTTATTTGTCTGGTAAATGGAAAAGGGTTCAACTGAAATTATTGACTTTGAAAAGAAAAGATTTCCAGATTTATATTTTAATTTGCATTGTAAAACTGATCGACTCAGGTAATACAAATAAAACATTTCTGATGGAATCACCCATTATGTTTATAATAGCTGTATGCTACAGTAATCACAATGGGTGTTTACTGTAACATCACATTCAAGTGTTCATTTCAATTTTGTATTTATTTACTTCAAGAATCATCTTTTCTCTGTGTGTTACGTTGTTAGTGTTTCACAAACTTATGAAATTCATTCAGCAAAATTACCTTGTCAAGAACCATCATCTTCTTCTGGCGCTCGGGCTAGTAAAATAGTATCCCCCAAACAATTAAAGAGCTTGTGATTTGCTTTATTAATTACACATCATGTTTACTACAATCCACAATTAGATTACTACGGAATATCATTTCACTTGATTACAAAATGCTAAATGATACCTCCCTTGAGCTCAAGATTCTGATGGAGGTTTGATGACTAAGTTGGATAGATCAGATTTTTGTACAAATTCAGATCAAGTTTTCATCCCATTCAAAATTAAAGAAGAACATGCTTTATCCGATGGAAATGAATGTTTCTTCTGCCTACCTCATTACATTGTCATTGGAGGATAGGGAAGAATCTAAAGCATTCTCAGGCTCTCCTTGCTGTGTCACCAGAATGGTAAGGTTCTTATAAGGTACCTGTAAGGTAAGCTTCACCCAGAAAAGTGAAGGGGAAAAAGATTTAATAGGAATCTGAGGGGTACCTTTTTCACACAAAGGGTGGTGGGTGCATGAAACAAGCTGCCAGAGGAGGTAGTTGAGGCTAGGACTATCCTAACATTTCAGAAACAGTTACCCAGGTTCATGGAAAAGACCAGTTTGGAGGGATATGGACCAAACGCAGGAAGGTGTGACTAGTGCAGCTGGGACATGTTGGCCGGTGGGCAAGTTGGGCCGAAGGACCTGTTTCAACACAGTATCACTTTATGACTCTATGACTCTATAACTAGCACATAAGAGTGACAGCAATGCAGTTTTGTTGTAGGGACTGACAAGAGCCACAACTACGGACAATCAGTTCCAGAAGAATCAGTAAGGATATAACCATTATGGGATTAAAACTAAATTAATTAATTTTTAGATCAATGCATCCTTTGGCAAGCTGTCAGTCCATTATTCTATATGTGTCTGCAAAGCTACACTGCTATTAGATTACCACAAGCCCAGGCAAAAGCCTCAGTCCCTGCAGGGGTTTCTCCAAAATAGGCTAACTCCCATCTCCTTAGATACCTAAAACACATGACTAGCTTTCTCAGTAATCCGTAACATAAAACTGACATGTGAATTGAATTCTCCTGCATTGTTACTCGGAGCTCTCTAGTGCTTAACCTTTGGAAGTAAAAACTGTGGCAGCTTCGAAAATTTTGCCATTGGGCATTTCCAGGCTACTGCCAGAGATTATACTGCAGGGCTCAGAGTACAACATCATATTCTATGCGGAAGGTGGTTGAAGCTTTCATGATATATTATTCACGCTTCAATCATTTTTCCTTGAGAAGGTGATCTAATACAGTGAAGGTAGCAGAGTTCCATCTAGCAGTGAGAGCTCCAAGCAACTATACATACATCAATATATGAAAACCTTTGATATTCCTTTGGTCAATTGCATTTCCTGCACACAGAGTTCAGGTAAAAAAAATGCGACAGATTTAAAATGCTTGTTCCATTTTTGACTCACCAAGTTAGCATGGGACTCCTTCATTTTCTAAATTCATTTTGCATTATTTGTGAATAATTATTTGTTGACGTCACGTGGATCTGGACTAAAATCAATTATGATTCCTTACATCATTTTGTCCGTGCCAATGTCACTGCTTTATAATTTCTATTTTCCAGCAAACTTTTTTCTGCTTACAGGCCAGTCTTAAACACAGACAAAGCAAATATATGCCTGAATTTCATTGATTTGGGGGCAATAGATGTGAGCTGAGAATTCTGGCGAGAGAGGGGGTTCCAGTTAGATTTAGTTAAGTATTCAATTAATTGTTTTTCTATTCATAGTAGTGGATCAATAGACCATATACCCCTTACGTATACTGGACATTCTAAAGTTCTTATTTGCTTGTGATCAATTATTTGCTCATCCAAAGCTTTGCTTCTCCCATCTAATGGGGACAATATCTATTTGACCTTGAATGTGGAGACCTGATGCAGTTCTCTAAGGATGAATGAACATGGCTTATAGGATAATCCATCACATTTCCTTAGTTTCCTGTTTGTACGGCTCTGGTCATTTATTTTAGTGAACATGAATATACAGCTTTGATCTTGGATGGACTTTCAAATGAGCACAAAAATTGCATAGAACAACTTTTAAGAAGCATGGTTGTGAAGCTTGAGTAAATCAACAAAGGGTAAATGAATGTTTCCAAATGAGTGCAAATTACTAATGTACAATACTAAGAGTAAGAATACTTATAAGGAATGCAGAAAATATTGCTTTAGGCTATTCTACAGTAATATTAAAAATCTAATGCTCTAATTACATTTTAAAATATCATAACATAAAATATTGTTCCGAATACTATCACCCAAATGATTAGTATTACATTCCCCTCTATTGTTTCAGTGGCATACAAAACATTTTGTTGTTGTTTATTGGTGTTTGGTGTTTGCAGAGTACTATGTTTACATATCTGTTGTGCTGCTGCAAGTAACAATTTCGTTGAAGGTAGATAAAAGTGCTGGAGAAACTCAGTGGGTGAGGCAGCATCTATGGACTGAAGGAAATAGGCAACGTTTTGGGCCAAAAGCATTCTTCTTCAGTCTGAAGAAAGGTTTCAGCCCGAAACGTTGCCTATTTCCTTTGCTCAATAGATGCTGCCTCACCCGCTGAGTTTCTCCAGCACTTTTATCTACCTTCGATTTTCCAGCATCTGCAGTTCCTTCTTAAACAAGAATTTCATTGTGCTCTTTTTGGACATATGACAATAAAACACTCTTGACTTGACTTGACATTAACAAAACAATCACTCGTGATTATGAGCCTATGGGTGTAATGGTGGTGATCTGCTATCAAAAGTGCAGATACCTGAGTTCAATTACACCAAGATGGTCACGGTCTGTAAATTTAGTTAATGACCTGGAAATTCAAAAATAAAATGACGAGTGGTAATTATAACCACAACATTACTTTATTCCTGCAGAACCCATCTGGTTCACTGATGCACTTCAGGGGAAGGACATCTGCCATCTATGTTTGATATGGCCTACTGTACATGTGGCTTCAGAATGAAACGTGGCCTGGCAAGCCACCCATTTGAAAGGTGGTAGGAAATGGATAATAAATGCTGGATTTGCCAATGATATCCACATCCTAAAACCTAAGGAGATGGGATTCCTTCATTTTCTACATTTGGTTTGCATTATGAGTGTGAACAATGATTTGGTGACTGGGAATATGGTTTTAGACCAAAAATAACTATTATTGCTTTAAAACCTTTTTCCCTTGACAATGTTATGGTCTTTTTAAAAAATGTTAATTTAATTTTAATTTTGTGTTAGAATAGAGCTGATGTGGTAGCACACAGAAGCCTTCATGGGCAAAATCTGGTACAAGGCTAAATTCAGGAACTTGGTCACAGGTCCAATTGGAACATAGCCAGAGTTTAAGAGGATATTGGAGCCTTGGATTTAATGGTGGGGTGAAGGAAGAGCGACACTGCTGAAAGTCTGATACCAGCCTTCGCTAATGTGCAGTCAATAGACAATAGGTGCAGGAGTAGGCCATTTGGCCCTTTGAGCCAGCACCGCCATTCACTGCTATCATGGCTGATCATCCTCAATCAGTACCCCGTTCCTGCTTTCTCCCCATATCCCATGGCTCCGCTATTTTTAAGAGCCCTATCTAGCTCTCCCTTGAAAGCATCCAGAGAACCGGCCTCCACTGCCCTCTGAGGCAGAGAATTCCACAGACTCACCACTCTCTGTGAGAAAAAGTGTTTCCTCGTCTCCGTTCTAAATGGCTTACTCCTTATTCTTAAACTGTGGCACCTGGTTCTGGACTCCCCAACATCGGGAACATGTTTCCTGCCTCTAGCATGTTCAAGCCCTTAACAATCTTATATGTTTCAATGAGATCCCCTCTCATCCTTCTAAACTCCAGAGTGTACAAGCCCAGCTGCTCCAATCTCTCAACATATGACAGTCCCGCCATCTCGGGAATTAACCTTGTAAACCTACGCTGCACTCCCTCAATAGCAAGAATGTCCTTCCTCAAATTAGGGGACCAAAACAGCACACAATACTCCAGGTGTGGTCTCACTAGGGCTCTGTACAACTGCAGAAGGACCTCTTTGCTCCTATATTTGATTCCTCTTGTAATAAGTGCTTTTATAACAAGAGATTATACCAAGAGGATGATAACAAGAAGATGGTTGGTAATAAGCTTTGTAATAAGGTCATAAGTAATGTACATGTGAAAATAATAAACTAGACTCAAGGAGAAGAAGGGGGGTCAGATCAGTGAGCCATGAGTGGGTGTGTAGGAAGGAACTACAGATGCTGGTTTAAACCGAAGATAGACACAAAATTCTTGAGTAACTCAGCGGGACAAGCAGCATCTCTGGAGAGAAGGAATGAGGCCCTTTAGATTCTAATTTATTCTATATTTCAAATCTATTCTACATTGTCCTTAATCTCCATCCCATTTTCCTTGGTTTTACACCTTACACTTCCTTATCTCTGTATCTCCCTCTCCCCTGACTTCAATATGAAGAAAGATCACGACCCGAAACATCACCCATTCCTTCTCTCCAGAGATGCTGCTTGGCCCGCTCAGTTACTCCAGCATCAGCCATGAATGGGTGTCTGAGTTTGGATCATAAAGTCACAGGAACGAGCTCAGTTATGGTCTGTCCCACTTAGGCGACTTTTTAGGAGACTATGCAGTCGCCACATGGCTGCCACATGTTCGCGGGTGGTTGCCGGGGAGTTGCCTTCATTGTCGTGAGGAATTCCCGCATTCTGGGAATTAGTCGCGGCCTCATTATGGTCACAATGAATTCTTCAACACATTGAAAAATTAGCGGTGACTAGAGTGAAGCCGCCAAGGAGAGTAGCGAGAATTCTCGAGCTGTATGTGGGTCGCCAGGAGGTCCTAATGGGTTGCCAGGACGTCGAAGGTTGCCAGAGGTTCTCGTAGGTTGTAGCCAGTGCTGACCAGTGAATTTCATGGGCTCATTGGGAAATAAAAGGTAAGCAGTAGTTTTCAGAACCAAGGATAACCGACTGGTAATGTTAAATGTCCGCCGAGCTTCTCAGCCGTGTATCTCTGGCTTCTTAGAAGTTGTCTCCACTCCTTCTCCCCCCTTCTCCCCCCTCTCACCCCCCCCCCCCCCCCACCCACCTCCCTCCTCTTTTAAAGGACTTACCCGACACTTGCATTAGCCGTATTTTTACAGCGCCAACCTTCCTGTTCATCGCGGTGTGTGTCTGTTTCACCTTGGCTTTGCACTGTGTACATTTTTTAGACAGTGCTCTCCCCGCTTGCCCTGTCCCCCGCCTGCATAACGGGCTGGTGAAGGAAGCGATGTGTTTGTGTGTTCCACTCTGACAGACGCCATTACAGTTGCCGGTTTTTCATGCGACTGCCGGTAACTTGACAGTCGTCGGCAGTCCGCTGAAAAATTGCCTAAGTGGGACAGGCCCATAAGGCAAGTTGGTCAGCATGGGTGAGTTGGGCCAAAGGCCCTGTTTCCATGTTGTATAGCTTCATGACTCTCTGACTCTCTGACTCTCTGACTATAAAAATGCTTTTGGACACTTGGGGCAGCCGAATGCTCTGCACTATCTGACAGGTCAAGCCCTTTTCTAATGTCAAAGAAGGCCTCAAACTCTTGAATTAAAGTGGCCTCACTGGCTTTCCAAACATAGAAGAATTCAAACAAACATTGTTTTCCATTGAACATCACTGCACATTGTCAGGTTAGCACATCAAGTGCATGAAGTGCCAGCAGCAGTTGAGGCCTGTAATCTTTTGTTTCGTCCTGATAATAACCAGGGCACCCCAAGTCTCACCAAAGCTTCACTTGGAATGAACTAAAATTGAGTTGTGATCTCCTGACCACTTCATACTTGAATTGCATAAAACTACTAATGATATATACATGCCAGTGTTTCATGGAATCTGCATTTTACCTTTTGTGGGGTTGGTGCCTCAATTTATTGTTTCCATAACATAAGCCTTGCGCAGCTAGTTGCCTCACTGTTGGCATGAGTAACTCTGAGGATGCAGAAATTCCCCTTTGTGTTTCTGGGTGATGTCTCACAAAACCTTCCACAATGAGATAAAGCAATCTTTTTAGGATATATGGAGCAGAATCTTGTGCACAGAGGCCTAAATGGTAACTCGGCTTTAGTTAATGACCCTCAGTACAAGGCAGCAGCTTCTTAAAGAGGGTCATTGCATTCTCAGGTTGCTGCTGCTGAAAGTGATGAAGTGCTCAACAGTGCATGTGTAATCTCTTTGATACATTTGTGTACTCCCAACGAGCTGACACAGAAGATGTCTATGGCTCGTCTGGAGGGAACTGATGCACGATAATTGATGTATGGTAATTGTGGGCTTCACTGACCCTGAAGGTATTGACAAAACCATATAACTGTTTCATGTTTTGCAGCATTCTTTCTAAATAATGTTCTCTATAAACTTTAGCATCCTTAGAAATATTTCCACAGCCATTACTATTTTGGTATGCGTAATATAGGAAATCTGTCACGTAACAGGAACTGGACAGGACGCCTTCAGATTCAAAAGTCCCTCTCCCACACATGTTCTCCCTATGCTAATGTCAGTTCCCCAATAAAGTTCTATTTGTTGACAAATATTCGCGGTAACTCAGGTATCCCCTGGTTGGTAACCTCTCGTCCCTTCAACATCACCTACAGTCCTGTTGGATACCGTTGAAAATTAAATGAAGCTTCAGGTCAAACCTCATATATTTTAAGAGCAACACATTGGTGAATTATTGCACATATAAACAGAGGATGCAGCATTCTCGGCACAGTTTGAAATAAAAAATCTCGTTGCCTAACAAATTATTATTAAAATGAAGAAGTGTTGAGTAGATTCAGATTTCAATGTTTGTGGAGAGAGTCAACAGTTTAATGTTCCTGCGTGTGCATATCTTTGAAGATCTGTCATGGCTCCAGCACATAGATGCCAACAGATATTAAGCTCATGACTGCTTCAACTTCCTTTGAAGATTGTGGGAGATTCGATATGTCACCAAATATTTTAACTAACCTCTAATGCATGTGTGCATTAGAGAACATACTGACTGTTTGCATCATGACCTGGTTTGATAATGGCACGGAAACAAAGGAGGCTGCAGGATGTCGTGGTCATTCCTGGTCCATTAGGGGAATTTACCTCCCCACATTGAAGGGATCTATAGCAGGTGCTGCCACAAAATGGCAGCTAATATCATCATAGGTCCACACACCCTGGCCAGGTTCTCATCTCTCTGCACCATGGGAAAGAATGCATGGAAGCCTGAGAAGTGTAACCTCCAGGTTCAAGAACAGCTTCTTACCAGCAAACACCGACCGGGCTCTTATACCACCCTGCACAACCCTAACCACCACACTATTTCAGCAACATTCTACCATGGAGTAAAATACAAAATGCTGGAGGAACTCAATAGTTTAGGCAGCATCTGTGGAGGGAATGGATAGATGATGTTTTGAGTCATGATCCTTATTAAGACTGAAGAAGGGTCCTTGGCTCAAAAGGTCGCCAGTCAATGTCCTCCACAGATGCTGCCTGATCTGCTGAGTTCCTCCAGCATTTTATGTTTTAGATTACTATATTAGATTAGATTACTTAGAACTTAGATATTACTTAGATATTACTTTGATTACTTTGTTTTAGGTTACTATAGATTTATTTATACGCCTGAAACCCTATTATTTAGGGATTCAAGAAATGAATCCCTAAATAATAAATTAAAGTGAATGAACCAATAATTCATTTACACGTCAGCCACAGAGTGAAAAGTGATCAAGACCTATAGTCTGACAGTTGTGCATAAATGCTGGAAAGCTTTGAGACAATGATGCCAATGCTGAAGACGAAATTTACCTGCTGAGCTCCATCGGTAAAGCCAAGACCGACTAATACTCACTGACATTGCAGCAGATGATATCATTCTTGGATTTGCAAACCAAGGAAAGTACATTTCACTTCACTTTAATTATTTGTGTTTTTTCCAGAGAGCTGACATGGGGTCTAATGGGTTGAATGCCTTGATGTTGCATTGTTCTAAGTAAAGGCAAGTGTTTTCTACATACTTTGTTTAAAGTAAACAAATAATGTTAAATCATATCATGCCCTGTCGTTTGAGGCTCATTGAATGGTTCCACGTTTGACTTTGGTGCTATCTGTGCCAGGAACATCTGTGACCAGGATTCAGATAAGATAAGTTCAGGAAAATGGGCGATATAGGAGGCAAGTGTATATTGACACCATTGCATTTGGATATGGATTTTTTAACACATTGATGGTTGGTTCCAAATGGCAAGTTTCTTTATTGTTCAGCTGACTGGAGGTGAACCATAACAAGAGTGGTTTTCCAGTCTTAGCTTTGGAATAGACCATAACCTCTATGGCGTACACCAGCACCTATTTTTCTATGTTTCTATGTTTCTATATGTAATTCAGTCCACTCCACTCCACTCTAAAAATATCGTTCAGTGCAACAAATCCTTCCTTTCCTGGTAGTTTCCGGAAGTGGCGGCTCTGCCTTGCAGCTGCGGCTCACCAGCAGTCCGTTTGTCTTTTCTTTCTTTGTTTTCTTTTGTCCCATTGTTTCAGTTTATTTCAGTTTATTTTAGTTGTGTATGTGTGGGGGGGTTGGTGAAATATGTTTTTTGACTCTTCCTTCGTGGGAATGCGACCTTTCTTGCCGTATCCCCCATCTGCGTCTCCGCTGAGGCCTATCGCGGAGCTGGCGGCCTCCAACTGGGACCGACCTTGAGCCAGGAGTTACCCCAACGCGAGGCTGGCCGACTTCGGGGCTGTGGTGGCGTTGTGACCCGACTTCGGAGCCTCGGAGGCTTGGCCGTGGACCAGTGGACGACATCAACGTCGGGAGCTCGCAGGTCACAGGTTGGTGACCTGTTTTTCCGGGGCTCCCGCAACAACAGCTGCATCCGCTGGATTGGAGGGCAGCAGCTTCGGCAGCTTCGACCGCCCCGGGCCGCGGAGTTTGAACCGGCCCGTTCACGGAGCTCGGATTCAGCCACGGGACTTACTTGCTATCACCCCGCGGGGTCACAACATGGGAGGCCTGGATCGCCTCAGCGCAGAGGGAGACCAAGGAGGGAAGAGTGAGGAGGTGCCTGGTGGTCAATCGCAACACTTTAAATCATGAAGCCGCATATCCCCCTCCTGCAGCAAGAGCTGGATATTGTTCAAGGTTGGGTAATATGGCAAACAATGTTCCAAGCACACTGTGCCAGACAATGAGTAACCCTACTAGAGATTCGAACCGCCTATCCGGAACATTGACAGTTTCATTTCACCACCATCAACATCCTGATAACCCGAATGTAGCAGCAGTTTATGGTCAGATGTAGAATATTCTGAGGTAATACATGCCCCATCTCTCTATAGCCTTTTCATCATTTAGAAATGAGCTTTTCAAAGTGCGTTATATGCTCAGATGACTAAAAGAACAGGATGTCTGCTATATTTTACAGTTTTTATTCTTCCCCATGATAAGGCATCATTGGCAAAGTCACCCCATTCCTTGCCTGTCCCTAGTCATCCTCAGGAAGCAAGTAACATCATTGCAGCCCATGTGGGGAAGCCTCTGCCACAGAAATGAGGTCTCAAATTTGCACCGAGCTATTAGGAAGAAATTATGATTTATGATTCGCCGAGATAGTGAATAGCTGGAAGGGGAACAAGGCCAAGAGAGTTCTCGTAAATCACTTGCCCTTGTCTTTTTAGGAAGCGAAGGTTGTGGGTTTGATTTTATTGATTCCACTTTCTCTGCTTCCAATTGTTTATTGTTATTTATTTTAACCACCTTGTTATAGATAGATTCCCCATCTGCTTGTTCATTAGTGGATTTATACTGGTTCAATAATAATTTATTCCACCACCTTTATTCAGTTGATGATATTTTCTTTGTTTCTTTTAATCCAAAATTTTTTTTGAGAAAATAGAATATAAAAACATCAACGTTCATGCTTACCAAAGACAGAATCAAGACTCATTCTTGGGTGGTTGGACTTGATCTGAGTAGAGATTGGGTCAGACAGATTTATGTTTGCTTGAGTTTTCAAGGATGAGAGGGGATTTGATTAAAGCTTACAAAATTCAGACAGGACTAGACAGATTGAACGCTTGGGCTCTCTAAATGAGGGATCTTGCTCTCAGGTGAAAATGCAAGGGATTTAGAACTAAAATGAGGAGAAATATCATCACACAGAGGACTGTAAACCTGTGAAATTGATTACCACAGAGAGCATAATTAAGAAGGAGATAAATGAGCTTCTAGATACAAAAAGTATCACGTTAGGGGGAGCACTGGAATATTGTTTTGAAATTGATGATCAACTATGAATTTACTGAATGGTAGTGTTTTCTGAAGGGCCAAACGCACCACTTTTGCACTTATTTTCTTCTGTGCCTGTGTAACTATTGACATAGTTTAGGATGTAATGATTGATAGACTTCATTACTTTGTTACGTAACTTGTATTATTATTTGCAAAATTATTGTGCATTATAGTAATTATTAATGGTTACTAAAGTTGACCAAGTCATATTCATATATCGCTTTACTGTGGCCTAGACAACTACTCCAGCTTTCTTACTTTGTATTAGTCTGATAGGCCAAGAGTTAAACAAAATTCAACTCAAACATGATTTACAGCACACATTACGAGAAAGTTGCTGGTTGGCTTATTTTAGTCATGCCCGCCCCCTCAATAATTGCTTTAATTAGTGTTTTAGTCATTGTGCATTAGTCCACTAAAGCAGTGTTTAATTCAGTGTAGCAAATGGGAAATGACTGTAATTATACTTCAAGCAGTGTCTTCTACAAAACAGCCATACCTCTGTAGGTATTATTTATGGCACATTACCACATGAAGGCCATTTCCAGCCATTTATATTTACTAAAAGCATTCATGCCATATCTTTCTAGTCAGCTGAATAATTTCTCTATCTACTTCTAATCAATCTGCTATATATATAGAAACATAGAAACATAGAAAATAGAGGAGGCCATTTGGTCCCAATCAATAACCCGTATTGACAGGTTATAAAATATTAGGAATATCTTTAACAGAATCAAATATTCAATTTATTTACTACAAAATTGTATAACAGAACATACCATTCTGCCCCAAAAGTAAAAATGACGTAAACGATAATGATTGAAAAAGATGCTTTCACTATATAATAGCTAGAATTACATTATACTATAAGAATTTGTACACCACAAAAGCACTTAATTTCCAGCCTCCTACAATGTATTTTGGGTTCAACAATTACATAAAAGACTAATTAAGTGTGACCAGTGGTTTCACATCAGTTAATACCACGTTAACAAGATTTTACTTCTATTTGGATTCTTGAAGTGACCGATTATAGTTTAATAATTAATTTACATTACCTTTATAATTTTACTAGATAGTTAAATTGCTCTTGATATGATTGGTATAGAAACAACATCACATTTTATTCAAATAGATTAAAACTGTACAAAATAGTTTGCTATTCAAACAGTTGCTAAGATTCACACAATAGATTTTTAGATTGAAGCTTTGTTCCCCTTTTGTTTTGGTAGAAACACAAGAAGATGCCATAAGATGCACACCTTCCCTGCACCACTGAATATGATTGATTTTTCTTAAAGAGACACTCATATAAAATAAAACCAACAGCGTGATTTCTCAACTGTGTCTGTGCCCATTGAAGCATGTGGCTTGGATCATCATTTGAAACAGGAGGTCACAACATTCTAGGGATAAATGCTTTCCAGTCACTGGAGCATAGCGTAAACAATTCGTAGAACATGATTGTCTGAATCGCCCAACCGTAGCCAATGAAAATAAAATCTAACAATGACTTTAACTGTTCACTAAGCAAGTCTGAGAACCAGCAGACACTCAATACACTCCACATTGTGCTGGCTTGTAATTGTCACAATAGGGTGAAAACAAAGCTGATTATTTGTTTATTGAAGCTTATTGCTGAAGGCCAAATATGGTGAATGCAATCTCTTTGATTGAGTTACTTTTGATTTTAATTTGGGTGAAATATAAATTGGATTTAGATATTTGGATTCTTGAAATGATTATAGCCTAATAATTAGTTTGTATTAGCAATACAATTTTATTAAATATATGTTAAATACATCTTAAAAGGTGCATGGCACAAACATCATATTTTATTCAAATGGATTAAGGCAGAAAATATATGAAGAATTAATATTTATTGTTTTGAACTTTCTTTGGCTTTGCCCAAATCTTGTACCTCTGCTTAAATGCAGAATGGATGCTTACGGTTAGATGCATATCACTGATTCAATTTCTCATTGTGTAATTGGATACAAATCTCAAATAAAATATTTAACTTAACATTTGCTATGTGCACCAAACATTGACAGAAATTATGTCAAAAGGCAAAACAATGGCTCCCAAGCAGTCAGTAAATGTGATGAATGTTAGAACAGAAACACAAACACTGGAACTTTCTAAATCAGGAAAAATCAATTTGAAATTACAGCTCTCGAGGCAGGAAAGATGGCCTTCCGCTTGTTTTAAATCATCATTTTGAAAACAATAAAGGCACATTTTCACAAATATTGACAATAGTGACCCAGAATATAATGATGTGAACATGTTACACATTCAGACACTGGGAATTAATTTAAAACAAAAATGGAATAGAAAATGTAAAATAAGTAAATTCAAGTGTAATTAATAAAACTTTAATTGGACCAGTTCGGTGTCCAATTGCTGGTGATGCCAGTGGACCAATGACATGGATCTAAAAAAGAATGGTTTAGATTTTCTATTATTGAATCTGGATATTGTCTGGCAATTGGATGGTGTATTTCTTGGTTTTCATTTAACTGTTCTAAACCTGAACAATGTTCAGCAATCAATGACAGGTTGTTTCAACCTCTGAGGGTCTTGGAGTGGAACTGAGAACTGGTCAATCATAAGAAAAAGCTGTACCAGCTACTGACTTAAGAAATAGAGGAAAGGTCACTTACAAAACAGATACAGCATGGAAACAGGCACTTCGGCCCACCACATTAAACACTCGTTCTATGTCCTACACACCTGTGGCAATTTACAGAACCCAATTAACCTACAAACCCGCATGTGGGATGTGGGAGAAAACTGGAACACCACGGGGTCATTGGGAGAATGTGCAGACTCCACATATGGTCAGGTTTGAACCCGGGTCTCTAGTGCTGTAAGGCAGCAGCTCTACCGCTGCTCCAGGACTTTTGGCTTGAGCTTCTCCTGAAACATTGGCAGAGATGTTTAACCACCAATAACCACAATTATTTTCCAATGTGTTGTGATGTCTCCAGCCAGCAGAGAGGATAGAGAGTTACTCCTTGATTCTCCCTGACTTCAGTTTTACCAGGTTTCCCTACTTGGTAAAACGCTGCTTTGAATATTAAGGGCAGGTATTCTCATCTCATCTCTGGAATTTAGACTCCTTTATCCCTATTTGAACCAGATCTTTAATGTGATTTGAAGCCGAGTATCCTGGAGAAAACCAAAGAGAGCATCAGTGCGAACATTAAACATAGAAACATAGAAATTAGGTGCAGGAGTAGGCCATTCGGCCCTTCGAGCCTGCACCGCCATTCAATATGATCATGGCTGATCATCCAACTCAGTATCCCATACCTGCCTTCTCTCCATACCCTCTGATCCCCTTAGCCACAAGGGCCACATCTAACTCCCTCTTAAATATAGCCAATTAAGTGGCCTCAACTACCCTCTGTGGCAGAGAGTTCCAAAGACTCACCACTCTCTGTGTGAAAAAAGTCTTTCTCATCTCGGTCTTAAAGGATTTCCCCCTTATCCGTAAGCTGTGACCCCTTGTCCTGGACTTCCCCAACAATCTTCCTGCATCTAACCTGTCCAACTCCTTAAGAATTTTGTAAGTTTCTATAAGATCCCCTCTCAAGCTCCTAAATTCTAGAGAGTATAAACCGAGTCTATCCAGTCTTTCTTCATAAGACATTAACTAAAATACTTTCTAATAGATTGAGCTTAGTAATTAACAAATTAATACACCCTGATCAAACAGGTTTTATCCCAAAACGTCATTCATTTTATAATACTCCAGGTGTGGTCTCACCAAGACCCTATACAACTGAAGTAGAACCTTCCTGCTCCTATACTCAAATCCTTTTGCTATGAAAGCTAACATACCATTCGCTTTATAAATGAATGGTGTGGCACTTGATAATGCATTCAGTAACACCTCATATCACTTTGCTGATGACTGTCAGTAGACTGACACAATCATAAATAGCTGGATTAGATTTGTATAGCTTTTTTTGCACAGTACATGACTGGGAAATGTTCCATGGTACAAGATATTTGCAAATGTTACAGTTGTACTGGAACAACTTGGCCAATGGAACACTAGTTCTGGAATGTAGGTTTTCCACACCACAGACAGAAAACTGTCTAATCCCATAGTCTTTGCTCTATTCTGTTTGCAGCTGTTCCCTGTTACCACATGGGGTGAACTGAAGCTATCAATAGGTACCCAAGATGGATCATCCCCTCTGCACTTCTGCCTGAAGTGATCACAAATGCTTTAGCGTGAGTAGTACCTGCACAGTAAACTGTACGATTCTGGTGGATCACAGAAGTATTTAGGAGTACGGGAACATAGTGTGGGAATATAGTATGGATCCACACAGAGAGTGGTGAATTTGTGAAATTCCCTGCCACAGAGGGCAGTCGAGGCCAAATCACTGGATGAATTTAAGAGAGAGTTAGATAGATCTCTAGGGGCTAGTGGAATCAAGGGATATGGGAGAAGGCAGGCACGGGTTATTGATTGGGGACGATCAGCCATGATCATAATGAATGGCGGTGCTGGCTCAAAGGGCCGAATGGCCTCCTCCTGCACCTATTTTCTATGTTTCTATGAAAGTGGCATCACAAGTGGATAGGACAGGTTTGTAGGGGAATGGATCAAATGCTGACAGGTGGGATTAGTGTAGCTGAGACATGTTGGCTGGGTGGGCAAGTTGGGCCAAAGGGTCTGTTTCCACATAGTATCACTCTATGACTCTATGACTCTAAGCAGACACCAGTTGATGATGAAGGATTTTGGCATCAGTCAGGTAACTGAGCATAAAAAGTGGAAAGTTAAGTTGCAGTTGTACAAGACATTGATGAAGTTGCGTTTGGAGTACTGTATTCTGTTTTGATCACCATGCTATAGGAAATGAGTCATTAAGCTGAAAAGATTGCAGAGAAGATGTATGAGGATGTTGCCAGGTCTCAAGGCCCTGAGGTATACGGGGAGGTTGGGCAGGCCCGGAATTTATTCTTTGAAGCACAGAAGGAGAGGGCAGTAGACAATAGACAATAGACAATAGGTGCAGGAGTAGGCCATTTGGCCCTTCGAGTCAGCACCGCCATTCAATGTGATCATGGCTGATCATCCCCAATCAGTACCCCGGTTTTGCCTTCTCCCCACATCCCCTGACTCCACTACCTTTAAGAGCCCTATCTGGTTCTCTGTTGAAAGTATCCAGAGAACCGGCCTCCACCGCCCTCTGAGGCAGAGAATTCCACAGACTCACAACTCTGTGTGAGAAAAAGTGTTTTGTGGTCTCCATTCTAAATAGTTCACCCCTTATTCTTAAACTGTGGCCGCTGGTTCTGGACTCCCCCAACATCGGGAACGCGTTTCTTGCCTCTAGCATGTCCGAACACTTAGTAATCATAGAAACATAGAAACATAGAAAATAGGTGCAGGAGAAGGCCATTCGGCCCTTGGAGCCTGCACTGCCATTCATTGTGATCAATAATCCGTGCCTGACTTCTCCTGCCATCCCACGGATCAATCTCGTGAACCTACACTGCACTGCCTCAATCACAAGGATGTCCTTCCTCAAATTAGAAGACCAAAACTGTACACAATACTCCAGATGTGGTCTTACCAGAGCCCAATACAACTGCAGAAAAACCTCTCTATTCCTATACTGAAATCCTCTTGTTATAAAGGCCAACATTCCATTAGCTTTCTTCACTCTCTGCACGCCAACTTTCAGTGACTGGTGTACAAGGACACCCAGGTTTCGTTGTACCTCCCCTTTACCTAACAAACCCCATTGAGATAATAATCTGCCCCCTTGTTTTTGCCACCAAAGTGGATAACCTCACATCTCTATATTATACCGCCTGGGCCTTTGACATCGGGAGAGAAATGGTGCGGGGCAGAGTGAAGAACTTTGCCTTCCATCACAGTGAGGAGGAGATTCACTGTGATGGATGTTTGTGTAAATTGAATTGTTTGTATGTTTTGTAGGAATTGTTCTGTTTGTATGGCTTGTAGAAACGGAGTTTCGTTTGAGCCTCTCTGAGGTTTGAATGACAAGTAATATAATCTAATCTAATCTAATCTAATCTGCCATGCATCTGCCCATTCACTCAACCTGTCCAGGTCACCCTGCAACCTCCTAACATTCTCTTCACAGTTCACACTGCCACCCAGCTTTGTGTCATCCGCAAACTTGCTGGTGTTGCTCCTAATTCCCTCTTCCAAATCATTAATATATATGGTAAACAGTTGTGGCCCCAACACCGAGCCTTGCGGCATGCCACTCGCCACTGCCTGCCATTCTGAAAAGGACCTGTTCACCCCTACTCTTTGCTTCCTGTCTGCCAACCAATTTTCTATCCATGTCAACACCCTACCCCCCAAACCATGTGCTCTAATTTTAGTCACCAGTCTCCCGTTCGGGACGTTATCAAAGGCTTTCTGAAAGTCTAGATACACTACATCCACCGGCACCCCTTCATCCATTTTACTTGTCACATCCTCAAAAAATTCCAGATGATTAGTCATGATTTACCTTTCATAAATCCATGTTGACTTGGACTAATCATTTTACTGCTATCCAAATGCCCCATTATTACCTCTTTAATAATTGACTCCAGCATCTTTCCCACCACCGAATTCAGGCTATCTGGTCTATAATTCTCCGTTTTCTCTCTCGCTCCTTTCTTGAAAAGTGGGATAACATTAGCTATCCTCCAATCCACAGGAACTGATCCTGAATCTACTGAACATTGGAAAATGATCACCAATGCGTCCACTATTTCTAGGGCCACCTCCCTGAGGACCCTGGGATGCAGACCATCCGGCCCAGGGGATTTATAATTCTTCATTAGCCTACCCAATACTATTTCTCGCCCAATGAAAATTTCTTTCAGTTCCTCTACCCCTTAGATCCTCTGTCCTCCGGTACATCTGGGAGATTGTTTGTGTCTTCCTTAGTGAAGACAGATCCGAAGTACCTGTTCAACTCTTCTGCCATTTCCTTGTTACCCATAATAATTTCACCCGTGTCTGCCTTCAAGGGACCCACATCTGACTTTGCTACTTTTTTTCCCTTAACATATCTAAAGAAGCTTTTACTGTCCTTCTTTATATTCCTGGCCAGCTTACCCTCGTACTTCATCTTTTCAGCCTGTATTGCCCGTTTTGTTTCCTTCTGTTGTCCTATGAAAGTTTCCCAATTCTCTGGCTTCCGGCTACTCTTTGCTGTGTTATACATCTTTTCTTTTAGTTTTATTCTATCCCTAATTTCTATTGAGGGCCACCGTTGCCTCCTATTTCCCTTAGAATCTTTCTTTCTTGAAATGAAATGATCCTGCGTCTTCCGGATTATGCTCAGAAATTCCTGCCATTGCTGTTCCACTATCATTCCTGCTAGGATCCCTATCCAGTCTACCTTGGCCAGCTCCTCTCTCATGCCTTCATAGTCCCCTTTGTTCAACTGCATCACTGACACTTCTGATTTAACCTTCTCCTTCTCAAATTGCAGATTAAAACTAATCATATTATGATCACTAACTCCAAGCAGTTCCTTTACCTCGAGTTCTCTTATCAAATCTGGTTCACGAGACAACACAAAATCCAGAATTGCTTTTTCTCTGGTCGGCTCCATTGCAAGCTGCTCTAAGAATCAATCTCGGAGGCATTCTACAAACTCTCTTTCTTGGGGTCCTGAACCAACCTGATTTTCCCAGTCTACCTGCATATTGAAATCCCCCATCACCACAGTAATGGGGGGAAATCAGCCCATACATTAATACAGGTTTTATAACATTCCTATAATGGCATTATTTTTGTTACATGCCAGTTTTAACTCCTGCTGCAACTTACACCCTATATCCAGGCTACTATTTGGGGATCTGTAGATAACAACAATTAGTGTCTTCTTGACTTTATGGGGGGCAAGTTTATTCCACAGAGGGTGGTGGGTGCTTGTGTTGGTGATGGAGGCAGGCTCAATCATGGCATTAAAGAGGCTTTTAGATAGGCACATGAATATGCAGGAAATGGAGAGAGTTGGGGAGATGTGCAGGCAGATGAGATAGTTTTCCTTGGCATCATGTGCATCATGTGGGCCAAATGGCCTATTCATGTGCTGCACTTTTTTATGTTTTTTGTTCAATGGTCAATGTGGTCAGGAGGTGGTTAAATGTAGCCAGGGAATGGTTCTTGATACTGCTATTGTATGTCCTTCAGTAATCCTATAAGGATTGCTGGTTAAGCTTGAACCTATCAGGTCTTGCACCAAAGAGGTTTCAGATAGTACCTGAGCTTCCTGTCCCAGTTGTAAAGGGCTATCCACCTGCCTCAAGATTCCCCATAGGTTGCAATTGCATTAATTAGTTTACTTTAAAGTACAGATCACCTTTGGTCAGAATAGAATGTCATATGTTTCCCATCAGGTAATTTTGGACAGACAATCACTAAATATCAGTGGATAGCTAACCATTCTATGGCTGCATCTCAATTAATTCAAAATGCATGTTTTGGGGAACTTCCAATTATATTGGTGCACTTCTCCATACATATTGCAGCAACTGCACACCATAGAAGACATTAATAAAAAGGTTTGCAGATTAAATCTGTGTAGCTAAATTTTGTAATGTTATGTAGATCAGGTCTAGTGAATGAAATGTAAGACACCAGCCTTTAAATTATGAAATTGTCAAAAAAAACAACAGATATTGATAACAGAGAATCCCAGGGTGAAAAAAAAGGTTTTCAATTAAATTAAACCATATGCGGTGTTTTCTATTTTAATTTCAGATTTTCAGTATTTTGTATTTTTTCTTGTTGGTTTACAATTAACAGAGTAAAAAAAACCTAGATTAGAACAGGATGTCTCATATTCATCTTGTTCAAAAATAACAGTAAAATCAGAACCCGCTGCAATGGTGTTAACAATAGATGCACTGGAATTGCCAAGGGAACGCAGGACAATGTAACATCATCTCACCTGGCAGAGAAGCAGTGACATTGTGACTGCTTCCATTTAACTGTGCTAAACATAGTCTGGTGATGATCAGAAAGGCAGGTGGCAAGTTCACTTGCTCTTTAATAGCTCACAAATTGCTTTGAAAACTGCATACGTTCATGCGGTGCAGAATATTGTTAACATTTTTAATACATTATCAGAGAAAGGTTAGTGATCCACATCTGCCATTATGCTGCTGTAAATGAAGGATTAGGTCAGACAGTCTCCTTGTCGTCAGCACTTCAAGGTTAAGGAAATTGTAATCTTTGGATCTTCCTTCGCTCTCACTTCATTGTTGTCTAGATTTCCAAGTGATTCCCAGGAAAGACAAATAATCAATGCAGCTGCATTACTTCTTTATAAATGCCCCAACAGAGTGATAGTCAGACGCGCTTATAAAGAAATACTGTTGCTGGATAGTAACATGTTCTTTTTGTTTTATTTGCCATTGGGCTTGGAATATTAGAGTGCCTTACTTGTCACGATGCTCAGCTCACATTATTAATGAGGCAACATATCAAAAGTTTAGCAGTGCGATGGGAAAACTCCAGAAAACTAAAATCACACTTTAGAATGTAAAATAATTTGAAGGTAGGAAGAAAAATTATGGCCTTCTTCTCTGCCTCCAAATGATCTAGTTCTCTTCCAAATCCTTAAAGTGCCTCAGTATAACCCTCCACAATTTGTTGTACATAGGCAATCTTCAGCGGAACAGAGGATTAATCAGCCTTTTTCTGGGATACCATGAGTCTTCCAATAATGAGATGCTGGTTGCTCGAAGTCCCCAGAAAAAAAATCAGCCCACACATTAATACAGGTTTTATAACATTCCCATAAACAAGAGAAACATATATGCATCTCCTTCCATGCTCAGATGGCTTCTTGTATTAGGATGTGATTCTCATTGCAGGATTTGCCCCTGATCTTACTCTCATCCAGTGCCCTCCAGCGTTTGCTGACAAATGAAGATAGTACAGTGCCACGGGCACATTTCTTGTTCATTTGGCAGCTCGCAAAAGGAAACAATCTCTTCTGTCGACTACAGATAAAGTGGGCACAGCTCTGGTTGAGTGGTGTCTTTCTAATGAAGTTCCAAACTAATTTTTTTGCTTCTTTTTCTAGGGCTGTCAGGAACATGTAATTGAACTTTAGAGGTACAGGATGGAAACAGGCACTTCAGCTCACCCAGTCTGCACCAACCAGCAATCACCCCATATAATAACACTATCCTACATGCAAGGAACAATTTACAATTTTACCGGACCCAATCAACCTACAAACCTGTACGTTTTTGGAGTGTGGGAGGAAAACGGAGCACCCAGGGAAAACCCACGTGATCACAGGGAGAACGTACAAATTCCCTACAGACAGCACCTGTAGACAGGATCAAACCCATGCCTCTGGCATTGTAAGGCGGCAACTCTACCGCTACATCACTGTGCCGTCTCTACAAAAGCTTTGCATCCTGATTGAGCCAGTAAAGTGGATACTTCTGTGAAAGGGAGTCCATTCTCCTAACCTGATCTAGTGTAGGCCCCGACAGCATCTCTCTCGTTAGGAGGATGCACTTGTCGGTGTCTGTTAACATCCCGTTAAAGTGATGGGCAAAATTACTGGAAGCTTTAAGAAATTCAGGTAGTTTTACTTAATGTAGAACTCTATGACTACAATGCTGTTAGAAAACTATTTTATTTGTAGAAAAAATAGTTAACTTGTGCAGGTTGTGGTATTTTTAGAATCATGTTCATATATTGCAAACACTGTATGAAAAACCAATGAAGCTCAAGTTAGGCACTACTGCCCCCTAATGGGAAATTGCAAGACTAACTTTTGACTTTTAAAATCGTAAACACATAAAGCGTGGAAAGTACATGGCACAGAAGGAGGCCATTCAATCTCCGTGGCCAACGCAGTCGATGCCCAGCCCTACTTTCTGGCTCCTGTTCCATGGCTCAGTCCATTCACAGCTTTTAGTTTAGTAAAACAGCGTCTAAGCGGGCACTTCAACCCACCAAGTCTAAGACAACCAACAAATCCCCCATACAATAGTTCTACATTACACATTAGAGACAATTTACATAAGCCAATTTAACCTACAAACCTTCACATATATTTGGAATGTGGGAAGAAACCGGAGCACCTGGAGGAAGCCCATATGGTCACGTACAAACTCCGTATAGACAGCAACCGCAGTCAGGATCAAACCCAAGTTTCTTGCACAGTAATGCCCCTGTCCCACTAAGGAAACCTGAATGGAAACCTCTGGAGACTTTGCGCCCCACCCAAGGTTTCCATGTGGTTCTCGGAGGCCCCCGGAGGTTTTTGTCAGTCTCCCTAATGGTTGAAAGTGGTTTCCGTTTTAAAAATCGCTATTTTTTCAGTTGAAGCCGGTTGCGATGCTAGTTGAAGGTGGTTGCCGGAGGTCAAAAACCTCCGGGAACCACCGGGAACCGCACGGAAACATTGGGTGGGGCGCATAGTCTCCAGAGGTTTCCGTTCAGGTTTCCTAAGTGGGACAGGGGCATAAGGCAGTAAATTTACCGCTGCACCACCATACCGCCCCTACGCCATCATGCCGCCCCTGCACCGCTCCTTCTCTCCAACTCTAGGCATTTTTGAAATCTCAACCCTTTCAAATGGTGAATCCCAGACCCCTGTCACATTCTCGGTGCTAAAACCTTTCTGCATTTTTCCACCAAATTCTTTTAATGTATGCTCCCACATTTTAACCAGTCAACCAAGTAAAATGGATCTTTCCTAATTCCGTCATCATATTGAACAGCTGGGGTCGAGAGATTGCAACCTTCACGTAGTCCGCCCTGTTTCAACAAATGCAAACAACCTGGCGTGCACAATCAAATAAGATCAAATAGAACAAGTTGTCCTTCAACTTTAGGCTGTGCATGCGAAGAAGAAGAAGAAGAAGAAGAAGAAGAAGAAGAAGAAGAAGAAGAAGAAGAAGAAGAAGAAGAAGAAGAAGAAGAAGAAGAAGAAGAAGAAGAAGAAGAAGAAGAAGAAGAAGAAGAAGAAGAAGAAGAGAAGAAGAAGAAGAAGAAGAAGAAGAAGAAGAAGAAGAAGAAGAAGAAGAAGAAGAAGAAGAAGAAGAAGAAGAAGAAGAAGAAGAAGAAGAAGAAGAAGAAGAAGAAGAAGAAGAAGAAGAAGAAGAAGAAGAAGAGGATATTAAACAGCTCAATTAAGTTTTCTTTCAACATGGGCTCCAAGGTTGCTCTGTTTCTTATCTCCTTTCCCTTTCCTTTCCATTTATTTTATATTCCACTATATTGGAGTTTAAAATGTGCATAGAAATTCAGAAACTATCATCAAATCTCTATCAACTTGAAACCAAATTACGGTATGCAAAATCAACAGCTACCATAGAAACATAGAAACATAGATACAGAGAAAATAGGTGCAAGTAGGGCATTCGGCCCTTCAAGCCAGCACTGCCATTCTTCTTCTTCTTTCGTGTGGCGTGCACAGCCTAAAGTTGTAGGACAACTTGTTCAAATTGATCTTCTGTGTGTGCACGTTGAGTTAATTGCATTAGTCGAAACAGGGCGGACCACGTGAAGGTTGCAATCTTCCACCCCAGCACTGCCATTCAATATGATCATAACTGATCATCCAAAATCAGTACCCAACTCCTGCTTTCACCCCATAACCCTTGATTCCATTAGCCCCAAGAGCTAAATCTAACGGGCCTGTCCCATTTAGGCAATTTTTCAGCAGACTGTCGGAGACTATCAAGTTGCCGGCAGTCCCCTGAAAAAAACGGCAACTGGAATGGTGACTGTCAGACACACACACACAAACACATCGCTTCCTTCACCAGCCTGTTATGCAGGCGGGGGACAGGGCAAGCGGGGGAGCACTGCCTAAAAAATTCACACGGTGCAAAGCCAAGGTGAAACAGACGCACACCACAATGAACAGGAAGGTTGGCACTGTATAAAGATGAATAAAGCACAGTGTACGGTAAGTCCTTTAAAAGAGAGGGGGGTGGGTGAGGAGAGAGAGGGGGGACAGAGGGAGGGGGACAGAGGGGGGGGGACAGAGGCGGGGAAGTGGGAGAAGGAGTGGAGACAACTTTTAAGAAGCCAGAGATACACGGCTGTGCAGCTTGGCGGACATTTAACATTACCGGTCAGTTATCCTTGGTTCTGAAAACTACTGCTTACCTTTTTTTTCCCAATGAGCCAATGAAATTCACCGGACAGCACTGGCTACAACCTACGAGAACGTCCGAGAACCTTCGACCTCCTGGCAACCCATTAGGACCTCCTGGCGACCCATCTACGGCTCGAGAATTCTGGCTACTCTCCATGGCGACTTCATTCTAGTCGCCGCTAATTTTTCAACGTTAAAAAATCCATGGCGACCATAATGAGGCCGCAATTAATTCCCAGAATGCAGGAACTCCTCGCGACCATGAAAACGACTCGTTGGCCCAGGAATGTGGTGACCATGTGGCGACTGCATAGCCTCCTGCAGTCACCTAAGAAGTCCTAAGTGGGACAGGCCCATAACTCTCTCTTGAAAACATCCGGTGAATTGGCCTCCACTGCCTTCTGTGGCAGAGAATTCTCTGGGTGAAAACTTTTTCCTCATCTCGGTCCTAAATGGCCTACCCCATATTCTTAAACTGTGACCCCTGGTTCTGGACTCCCCCAACATCGGGGACATTTTTCCTGCTTCTACCCTGTCAAAGAATTTATATGTTTTTATAAGATACCCTCTCATCATTCTAAATTCCTGCGAATACAAGCCCAGTCGACCCATTCTTTCATCATATGTCAGTCCCGCCATCCCGAGAATTAACCTGGTGAACCTACGCTGCACTCCCTCAATAGCAATAATGTCCTTCCTCAAATTAAGAGACCAATACTCCAAGTGCGGTCACAACATGCCATTAGCTTTCTTCACTGCCTGCTGTACCTGCATGCTGACTTTCAGTGACTGGTGTACAAACACTCTTAGGGCTCTTTGCACCTCCTCTTCTCCAAATCTGACACCATTCAGATAATGTGTAAGAAGGACAGCAGTTGCCTGTTTAAACTGAAGATAGGCACAAAAAGCTGGAGTAACTCAACTGGACAGGCAGCATCTCTGGAGAGAAGGAATGGGTGACGTTTCGGGTCGAGCCCTTCTTCAGACTGTTTAGGGATAAGGGAAGCAAGAGATATAGACAGTTATGTGGAGAGATAAGGAACAATGAATGACAAATATGTTCCAGAAGAAGGTAAAAGAGCCAGAGACAGATACCTCCAGGCTTAGAAACAGCCTCTTTCCATCATCCATCAGGTTCTCAAACCATCCTGCACAATCACAACCCTATTTCAGCACTGAACCACTACGGGCGTTTGCACTACTATGGTTGGTCTAAGTCTGAAGATGGATTTCGGCCCGAAACGTTGCCTATCTCCTTCGCTCCATAGATGCTGCTGCACCCGCTGAGTTTCTCCAGCATTTTGTGTACCCTATGGTTGGTCTACACACTTTTGTTTTTGCACTATCCCGGTCTGGACTGGTTTACTTTAAATAACTGATAATAATATATGACATATTTATTGTTGTTTTGCATCTAATGTGCTTGCAAAGCTACAGCAAGTGAGAATTTCATTGTTCTGGTTCATATATGCGGTGCATGTGACAAACACTCCAGAGATGAACACAAACCATCCAGTGCAACCAGACTTCATCTGACAATGTAAGGTTCATGTTATCAAAGGAAACTGTTTCAGAGATAATAAATCTGCCAAATGAAAGGCATATCACGCATCCCACTGGCCCTCCAACAGTTTAGACAGTTCACCCAGATAGTATTTTTAAAGAAGCAGTTTATTCTTGGCATACTTGCCTCCTTGGTTTGGGAAGGGAACTTGCTAGCAAATTTATTTAAACAAGATTGATTCATGATAGCTATAGGGAACAGAATCTTTCAATAAAAGACAGATAAAGAGTACAATGAATGCACTGGGGTGCAATTATGAAACAAAAGTAAACATTTTCCAGTTATGTCAAGTTCAAAATCTAACATTCATTAGAGACCAATTAAGCAACAAACTGCTAATTGCACATGCCTAATTATTTACGTGCATAAATGTTTTCTTCATTGTTAGGCACCTAAAAACTGATAACATTCCCAAGTGAAAAATGTGGGTAATGTAATGAGCATTTCTTGGCCATTTCCCCTCATCCAGAAAATTCAATCAACATTTCCTGCATCAGTCACTTTTGAGACACAAACATAATTTTCTTATCAGGGGCATACGGGTGATGTCATTCTAAACTATCCTTTTAGGGCATTTTCAAAAAAATTAGAGCACATTGTGCCCGGAATGCTAAACATTGGGGACACCCAGGACACCAAGGTCTCTGAAAAGAGGCAGAGAGGCAAGATAAATAATTACCAAGAATTATCTGACTATATGAAGAAGGGTTCCAAACTGAAACGTCACCTCCACATTTTCTCCAGAGATGCTGCCTGACCCGCTGAGTTACTCCAGCATTTTAGTTTTGTTTAATTTAGTTTAGTTTAGTTTAGAAACAGTGCGGAAACTGTTCCTTCAGCCCACCGAGTTGACCAGCAATCCCCACACAATAACACTATCCTACACCCACAAGGGACAATTTATAATGTTTTACCTGTACAAACAGCCCCCTAGGTCAGGATAGCACCTGGGTCTCTGGCATTGTAAGACAGCAACTCTACCACTGCACCATCATGCTGCATTTTGCATCTATCTTTGGTATAAACAATAGACAATAGGTGCAGGAGTAGGCCATTCGGCCCTTCGAGCCAGCACCGCCATTCAATGTGATCATGGCTGATCATCCCCAATCAGTACCCCGTTCCTGCCTTCTCCCCATATCCCCTGACTCTGTTATCTTTAAGAGCCCTATCTAGCTCTCTCTTGAAAGTATCCAGAGAACCGGCCTCCACCACACTCTGAGGCAGAGAATTCCACACTCACATCTCTCTGTGTGAAAAAGTGTTTCCTCATCTCTGTTCTAAATGGCTTACCCCTTATTCTTAAACTGTGGCCCCTAGTTCTGTACTCCACCAACATCGGGAACATGTTTCCTGCCTCTAGCATGTCCAAACCCTTTATAATCTTATAGAGATCCCCTCTCATCCTGAATTCCAGAGTATACAAGCCCAGCTGCTCCATTCTCTCAGCATATGACAGTCCCGCCATCCCGAGAATTAACCTTGTAAACCTACGCTGCACTCCCTCAATAGCAAAAATGTTCTTCCTCAAATTAGGGGACCAAAACTGCACACAATACTCCAGGTATGGTCTCACTAGGGCCCTATACAACTGCAGAAGGATCTCTTTGCTCCTATTCCTAACTCTTCTTGTTATGAAGGCCAACATGCCATTCGCTTTCTTCACTGCCTGCTGTACCTGCATGCTTACTTCCATTGACTGATGAACAAGGACCCCCAGATCCCATTGTACTTCCCCTTTTCCCCAACTTGACATCATTTAGATAATAATCTGCCTTCCTGTATTTGCTACACATTTATCCACATTAAACTGCATCTGCCATGCATCTGCCCACTCACCCAACCTGTCCAAGTCATCCTGCATTCTCATAACATCCTCCTCACAGTTCACACTGTCAGCCAGCTTTGTGTCATCTGCTAATTTTCTAATGTTACTTTGAATCCCTTCATCTAAACCAGCATCTGCAATTCATTTTTGTTTCGTTTAGTAATCACCAACATCCCTGAATCCCTCCGCCATACACTGAAACAGACACCTACCCCTACCCCAACATTACTCAGAGTCTAGGCTATGCAACTTGAGGAACTCATAACTGAACAATTTCCCTCTACCAGTTCTTCCTGATTCCCCACAACTTCTCATTCCTAAGAACAACATCAGTCTCCCCACCCAATTCCCCAAAATAATACGGGAGCAACAAGACGACGGTGATGAGGATGTTTCACAACCACTTGATGTGATATTGACGCTGTGTGTGGTTTCAAGGAAAGTATTCAGCCAGGATATGCACGAAGAAAGGGAGACCTGCAGGTGGGCAGCAGCAAGGACAATGTTATGTTCAGTTCATTTCAGTTCAGTTCAGTTTAATTTAGAGATACAGCGTGGAAAAAGGCCCGTTGGCCCACAGAGTCCGCACCGACCAATGAGCAGATAACACTCGTTCTATGTTTTTCCAGTTTTGCATCCTACACGCTAGCAGTAATTTACAGAAGCCAATTAACCTACAAACCTGCAACATCTTTGCAATGTTGGAGGAAACCTGAAACCGGAGAAAACTCATGCAGTTCACAGAGGGAACATACCGCATGGTGTTGTTTGAACTCCGTACAGACAGCACCCACAGTCAGGATCGAACCCGGATCTCTGGCGTTGTAAGAGCAACCATTGTGTCACTGTGAATTCCAGATTGATTCTTTTGGACAGGATATCATCTTATGAATAAGGGTGAAGCAGGCAGAACTAACTCTCTAGAATTTCATGGATGAAATATGATCTTTTTAAAACATTCAACATTTTACAAGGTTTTATACGATGGTTTCTAGGCTGGAGTGTCAAAAATCATGGGTCATAATCTCAAAAGAAAGCCTCAGCTCCAGGACTGAGATGAGAGGTATTACTTCACAGTGTTTGTGATTCTTTTTCAACCGTAAGCAACTGTGGAAGTTCAGGCTCTGAGTATATTAAAAGCAAGGATGGATAGGATTTTTGTGATATTAGTGGAATTGAGGGATATGGGGTTAATGTAGGGAATAGTGCAAGATAAAAGAACAGCCATGACCTTTCTGAAAAAATATTTAATTTAAAAATTCAATTTGAAATATTTTATGGTTACGTTTATTACTGCATTACCACCAAGCACAATCTTTGAATATATGTGTTAGATGAAGGTGAGGTTTAGAAACATAGAAACATAGAAATTAGGTGCAGGAGTAGGCCATTCAGCCCTTCGAGCCTGCACCGCCATTCAATATGATCATGGCTGATCATCCAACTCAGTATCCCGTACCTGCCTTCTCTCCATACCCTCTGATCCCCTTAGCCACAAGGGCCACATCCAACTCACTCTTAAATATAGCCAATGAACTGGCCTCAACTACCCTCTGTGGCAGAGAGTTCCAGAGACTCACCACTCTCTGTGTGAAAAAAGTCTTTCTCATCTCGGTCTTAAAGGATTTCCCCCTTATCCTTAAGCTGTGACCCCTTGTCCTGGACTTCCCCAACATCGGGAACAATCTTCCTGCATCTAGCCTGTCCAACCCCTTAAGAATTTTGTAAGTTTCTATAAGATCCCCTCTCAATCTCCTAAATTCCAGAGAGTATAAACCGAGTCTATCCAGTCTTTCTTCATAAGACAGTCCTGACATCCCAGGAATCAGTCTGGTGAACCTTCTCTGCACTCCCTCTATGGCAAATCTCTGGTTTGTGAAAGGGGAATTAAAATGCAGTTGCTATTGTTGCATTCTGAAGACTTATTCATGCTGGCTGAGTACAAAGGATCTGTCTCTGTTCCCCTCTCCCTCTTGCTCACTTTTCTATGCAACTGCTTTCAAATGGCTGGTATTGAGTCCTGACCATGTAAAGGTGTTCAACATGGAATAGACTATTTTCAAATCTGAACACCTATTTTGTCAAGTCAACTCAGGCTCTTCCTGTACAGGCAGATAGTAAGAATGAGGTATCTGCATGCCATCCTGGGTTTGCCACTTTTTCAGGACAATAGACAACAGACAATAGACATTAGGTGCAGGAGTAGGCCATTCGGCCCTTCGAGCCAGCACCACCATTCAATGTGATCATGGCTGATCATCCCCAATCAGTACCCCATTCCTGCTCCGCCCCATTGCCCGAGGTTGGTGGAGCTTAAATTAAGAGTTCAATGAGCAATTCAACTTTCAACAGGAACCTATCTGATCTAAAAGGTTTTAATTGACTGATTGACTGAAAGATACAGCATGGAAACAAGCACTTCGGTCCACTGAGTTTACGCCGATCATCAATCACACTATGTGTAGGAAAGAACTGCAGATACTGGTTTAAATCAAAGGTAGACACAAAATGCTAGACTAACTCAGTGGGACAGGCAGCATCTCTGGAGATCTCTCCGGCATTTTGTGTTCCATTTATATTAGTTCTATGTTATCTCACTTTCGCATCTACTCCCTACACACTAGAGACAATTTATAGCGGCCAATTAACCTTCAAATTTGCACGTTTTGGGGATATGGGAGGAAACCTTTGGAGTGAAATCAATGGATTGATTGTAATCATGTATGATCTTGCTGCTGACTCGTTAGCACCCAACAAAAAGCTTTTCACTGCACCTTGGTACACGTGACAATAAACTAAACTGAAGTGAACAGAGACCACGAGTTGACTTTTTCAATCAATTAGCATCTGATCTGACTGGTGACTCAGCACCCAATTCCTGCTCGATCCAATCTGCTGTCAGTGCTGAACTACTATCTACCTCATTGGTGACTGTCGGACTATCCTTGATTGGACTTGATCGGATTTTGCTGGCTTTACCTTGCTCTAAACGTCATTCCCTTATCATGTATTTATACACTGTAATGGCTCAATTGTAATAATGTATTGTCTTTCTGCTGACTGGATAGCACTCAACGAAAGCTTTTCGCTGTACCTCAGTACACGTGACTATAAACTATAAAGTGAACTGAAACCGGAGCACTCGGATGAAACCCACGTGGTCAAAAAGAGAATGTGCAAACTCCACACAGACAGGACCCAATGTTCAGATTGAACCCGGATCTCAGCCAGTCTGTTGTGCCACTGCGCCGCCAATACCGGTGTTGATCAACCTTTACCAATCTGTATTGCACATATGGATCGTGATTGAAGCCATAACACAAACTGTACCTTTTAGGGGAGCATCTGCTTTGGCATCAATTCATTCTCCATATGTTCAGTAATGCTTTCTTCAAAGCAGCAATTAAAGAGGGAACTATCTCTCTAACCATGTGGTGGTCGAGCATTGGAAGTGACGAGGCAAAGCTGCACATATTATCCCTATATTTTCAGGAGATAAAACAGAATGAAAGAAAGCTTTGAGAAAACTGAAATGATGGAGCATTCAGAGCCAGGATATTTAAAGACTGAGTGTTGCCAGGTGATTTCTTTGTCCTTTCATCACATCAAAATGATCTTCAGTCATCCAGTGCCTCTGAAGAAAATTAGACTTGCTGGCCCATCTGTTTCACTCTGATGTAGCCCTAATGAGGCATGGCAACAAATTCATCATATATCGTGAATCACGTTCTCAGATGTTTTAATCAAGCGCGAAGGTTGTTTTGAATAGGGTTAATGCTTTTAACAGATTGAACTGTACAGAAGGCGAAATTAAATCAACAGTGCATCAATCTAATAATGTTCGGTATATTGTTCATTAATGGCACACAGAACATGCTGAGATGCCCATGTGGTGAGGGTACAGCGACTGATGTACTGTGACTGGCATGGCAGTGCAAAGCTACAGTGATGGAATGATGGTCAGGTCCAAGAGCAGGCAGCGATGAATCATTCGACAATATATTCTTGCTCACTGAGCGTGCAATACGCAATCACTTACAATCATTTGAATGTCACTTGGCAGATTCAGAAACATTTGCATTTTAAGCTTCTCTGCTGCCTTCCATGTGTAGAAGTGTAAATATGAATATTTCTATGAGGTTAATTTGTCTCTTCTTGTTTTAGGTTGTACAGGGTCATACTTTTTCAGAGAAAAATGTTTCAGTTCATTAAATGTTTATGATTAGATTTTTTTTAAATCTTCAATCATTGGCATAACAAGAAAATATGTGCCCCCAGTACATCTTTATGCTAACAAATAATACTAGACTTTGTGAGCAGGAACAGAGAATTGTAATTGGGTAAAATATTTTGTCCCACTATATCTTCATTTTTTTCAGGGCAATAGGGAAAGAAACTTGATTTCTCGGCATAGTAACCTTTATTTAGTTATATTGAGACCATAATGTCATGGATTATTTTCTTTTACCACCATCAACTAAACATTTAAATAATTTAAGTTCACACAGCATCAAAATATTTTTGTGGAGAAATTGTCCTTATTTTCATTGCCTCTCCCTCAATGTCAGCAAAACAAAAAAGCTAGTTATAGACTTCAGGAAGCATGGTGGAGTATATGCCTCAGACAGCATAAATGGTGCCGGTGGAAATGGTCAAGAGCTTTAAGTTCCTTAGCATTAATATTACCACTAGGGAGAATCCACTAGGGGCGCTGCACTGACAGCAGCCTCTGCCTGCAGCCCGTTTGTTTTTCCATCTTTTTTTTTAATTTTTAGTCAGTTTAAAGTTTGTTTTTGGGGAGTCTTTAACTTTTATATGTGGGGGAGGGGGGCAGGGTAAGGGGGAAACTAACTCCCAGTCGCTTCCTGGCGGGGAAGCAACTATTTCTCCGAGTCGCGTCCTCGCCCCCCCCACCTCGCGGCCTACCACCTGGATCGGAGCGGCCTTTCCTGCCGGGGACCGGGAACCGGACCAGAGCGACAACAGCGGCGGCGCTGGATTCACCGCGGAGCGGGCGATACCTACCTGGGTCGCCATTTGGAGCTCCGGAGCGTTGGGCCGCTGCTCCAACATCATGGAGCTCTGGTTTGGAGAGCTTCAAACGCGGGCGGCGCTGAACAACTCCGTGGAGTCCTGGGGCCCTTTGCCGAGGGCCTCCAGCGTTGCATCTCCAAGGTCCAGGCCGCTGAGGAGGTCCCCCAGCCCCGATGTCGGACTTACATCACCCAGCGAGCGGGCCTGAACATCGGGCCACCCGTAGCGGCGACTGCGGAGGGCTCGGGGAGTCCCCGACCACGGGTGAACAGTGGGGAACATCAGGGGAAGAGACTGACTTTAGTGCCTTCCCCCACAGTGGGAAATTTTTATCCTGCTGTGGGGGGATGTTTTATGTTGAATTCTATCAACTCTATGTGTGTTCTTTATTTTTACTGTATGGCTGCATGGTGATTTCATTTCACTGTGCCAATTGGCACACGTGACAAATAAATGTATCTTGTATCTCTTGTATCTTGTACCAATGAACTGTCATGAACCAACCACATTGAATAAACAGCCAAGAAGGCATACCAATGCCTCTACTTCTTGAAGAGACTGAGGAACTTTGCCATGTCTCCAATGACTCTTACAAACTTCTATAGATGCACCATAGAAAGGATACTGTCGAGTTGTACCACAACTTGCTTTGGGAACAGTTCTTCCAAGAAATTGTAGAGAATTGTAAATGCAGCCCAGTCCAGTCCAGACTTTTCACAATTGACTCCATCTGCATTTCACCTCGGAAAAGCACCCAACACAAACAAAGACCTGTCTCAACCAGGTCTTTCATTCTTCTCCCTACTCCTATCTGGCAGACGGTACAGAAGCTTGAAAGCCTACACCACCAGACGCAGGAACAGCTTCTTCCCCTCTGTTATCAAGCTTTTTAATGGTCCTTCCATAAGCTAGAGTACTGTCCGATTCACCTCTACCCCATTGTGGACATTGGAATTTGTCAATTAAACTGAGAATTATACTTGCTATTCTGTATCTTCACCTTTGCTCCATCTACTGCACCTGAGTTGGACTTGATTGTATTTATGTACACTTTATCTGATCTGTTTGGATAGCTTGCAAAACAAAGCTTTTTACTGTCCCACTTGTACCTTGACAATAACGAGCCGAAACCTAAAGATAAAGGATGATAAGCTGGATAAGGTGAGTGGAAGAGACCTACCATAACCTTAGACGGGACCAACGCGTAAGATGTGTGCCCTTTGATATTAAAGATAGACACAAAGTGCTGGATTAATTCAGCAGGCTAGGTAGCATCCCCGGAGAAAAAAGATGAGTGATGTTTCGGGACCCTTCTTCAAGTTCTTTTTTAGCCAGAGATGCTGCATGACCTGCTGTTACTCCAGCAGTTTGTGCCTATTTTTTGTATAAGCCAGCATCTGCAATTCGTTATTTCTGCCTTTTGATATTGTTGCTTCAACTGAAATCTTTTTTAATGCAGCCCCCCCCATCCCTCGCGGCCTACCATCTGGATTGGCGCGGCCTTTCCTACCGGAGACCGGCCAGAGCTTCAGCAGCTGAGCAGCACCGAATTCCATCGCGGAGCAGGCAATGCCTTACCGGGGATGGCCGCATGGAGCACCGAAGTGTTGGGCCAGCTGACGTGGAGCTATGGTCTGCGGAGCTTCCAGCCGCGGGCGGCGCTGACTTTACAACCGCAGAGTCTTGGGATCCTTTGCCGGGGGGCGCCAGTGTTGGAGCTGCGTCCAGCTCGGCCTGTGGACTTCGGGAGCTGCAGTCTACGGTAGGAAGCGGCCAATTCGGAAACTCCAAGCCGCTGAGAGGGTTCTTCCGTTCCGACGTCGGAGTTCCATCATCCCGGCGAGAGGGCCTGAACAGGCGACTGCGGAGGGCTCAAAGGCCCCGACTATGGGTGAACAAAGAGGAAGATGACTGAACTTTATTGTCTTCCCTCACAGTGGGAACGTTGATTCTGCTGTGTGGGGATGGGTAACTCAAATCTCAATGTACCTATTGGTGCACGTGACAA
Organism: Okamejei kenojei; assembly: GCA_035221665.1. Lineage (NCBI taxonomy): Eukaryota > Metazoa > Chordata > Chondrichthyes > Rajiformes > Rajidae > Okamejei > Okamejei kenojei. The sequence goes on along the minus strand of CM069133.1, from coordinate 114,159,835 downwards.
TAAATGTAACGTGAACTTGAACTTGAGAGTCGCCACATTTTAGGCACCATCTTGAACTTCAAGGTCTATTTTTTTTTTAATGTTATGATGACTTGGCCATAATGTCAACTTGGCCATAGAGGCCCATTGTTCTAGTAGCAGTACTGGGTTGAAGTTTTGGCAGTCGTCCTGACCAGGTGATGTGTCGATGTGCTCTATCGCTGCTCCACAACTCCATGCTGCTGTAGTCTGCTTCTGTTAACCATTTTTGGCTATTTGGAGCGGTGCCCAACCTAATGCAGCCCCAGGTTATCATTATAACCATATAACAATTACAGCACGGAAACCGGCCATCTCGGCCCTTCTAGTCCGTGCCGAAGTTTGCTGCCGCATTTCCAAAGGCCCACTCTGCCGAGTCAACCACTCTGACACCTTCTCAACATTGGCCCGTGAATGCATTGTCCTTCACCTCAGATGGCCACCTGTGCCCCGGGGAATGAGTGGGTTAACATATGATGAGCATTTGAACACACCGGGCCTCTGCTTGTTGGAGTTTAGAAGCATGAGGTGTGATCTCATTGAGGAGGAATTGCTTTAGTCAGTGGGTGGTGCCAGATTATAGTGAAATATAATCACACTTAGGTTCAGGTATCATTCTAGTCAATCAATGCTGATATCCCACGTAAGCCAGTTTCTTGTTCCACATAGCTGCCCACATCTCCCTACTTCCCACCACCCCACCATTGAAGGAATCTGCAGGAGGTGCTACCTCAAAAAGGCAGCCAGTTAGCTCTTAGGGCTAAGGGAATCAAATTTGGGGGGGAAAGCCGGAACGTGGTACTGATTTTGGATGATCAGCCATGATCATATTGAATAGCGGTGCAGGCTCAAAGGGCCGAATGGCCTACTCCTGCACCTATTTTCTTTGTTTCTATCTTTCTATGTTTCTTTGTTTCAATCAAGGACCCACAGCTCCCTTGCCACACTCTAAATGTACTCCTGCCATCATGAAGCAGGTATAGGAGCCTGAAAACTCTAACATCCTGCTGGTGCTGCTTCTTTCAAACAACCATGAACACTACGAACTCCATCTAAGCTGAACTACGAACTGCCTTGGTTGTACTAGGGACTGGGGGCTTTATTTTGGTTTTGCACAATGTTGGGTTTTTTTTTTTTGCTTTATATATTTAACTTCTTTGTGTGGTTTATTATGGGGTCTACTGTCCTATGCTTACATATCTGTTGTGCTGCTGCAAGTAAGATTTTCATTGTTCTGATTCGGAACACATGATTATAAAACACTCTTGATTCTCTTGACTCTTGACACAATTATTCACGGCCGTACAGGGGTGATTGAAGAACGCTGCATTTCTGCACCTTGTTTCGTCCTTGTTGCACTCCTGTATTCTAAATATAAAGTCATTATTTCACCATCTGATTGTCCTTTCAAAGCATGTGGCATTTTAATGTTCTATAAAAAGGCATATCTCTGCTTTATATAATCCTTTGCATTTCTTTCTTCTTTCTGACTGTTTTAATAAGGGGTATTCTTGTTCCTTAGGGGTATAAACTGGTTAAGCATCATATTAAAATTATCTTTGAATACCTCCCTTGATTTTCAGTCACTTTACCCATTAATAGGTTTACCTAGTTTACCGTGAACCATCTCTGCTTCATCCAATTAAAGTCAGCCTTGCCTAAAACAAGAATCTTTGTAGCTGTTTTACATTTCTCCCTTCAAATCATTGCAATAAAATAGAACAGATTATGACTGCTATTACATAATGTATCATGGTCAGGCACCATTAGGCTGTTAACTAAAACAGGCTCATTACTTTTTACTAATTTATTGTGACCTGCTCCCTTGTTGATTCTGGGATACAATGCTGCACACAATTATCATGAATATATTCTAGTAATTCACTGCCTTAAAACCAGCCTGTCGATGTACATTCACTGCATTTATACATTCTACCACTCCACATCTACATGTGATACCCATACATAGCAATGGTACAGTTTTAAATCCTTTCCCATTTTCCTATCCCTGAGCTCTCCAATGCCAACTTTCCTCCTGTTAGATCTGCTCTCCTGCTGAAGTGATTTCATCCTCAATCCTCAAGTGATCAAATCACTTTTATCCTCAAGCCCCAAACTTCCGATATTGGTGGAGGAGGGCTTCACACGCAAAGATCCACCAAGAGATGTATCGGTTAGGGAATGTCCTTCTTTAATGCAGCAATAAGCAAAGGCACAGAATGGTGGTGGTTTCAGAGGATAAAAGATGGATAACACGATTTCAACCCAACATTTATGTACTGGCCTATGAAATTGTCTTGACGTTCTGGTAGGGACAGGCATACAGGGATGCCTTCGCTATTAGTAATTTAAGGGAAGATCAGGATTATATTCCTTCCGCTATCTCACTAGTTTTAATGCAATTCAGTATCATACTAAATTAGGGCAATTTAAAGGGTCAAATCCATTCACACCGAGGAGAACGACATAGAGGACTGTTAGGTGTGAAGAATAATAATATGCAAGAACAGTTTGACATGCAAGTATGCAAACTTAAAGCTCACGATATTGGGGGTTCAGTATTGATGTGGATAGAAAACTGGCTGGCAGACAGGAAGCAAAGTGTAGGAGTAAACGGGTCCTTTTCAGAATGGCAGGCAGTGGGGTACCGCAAGGCTGAGTGCTGGGACCCCAGCTATTTACAATATATATTAATGATTTGGACGAGGGAATTGAATGCAACATCTCCAAGATTGCGTATGACACGAAACTGGGGGGCAGTGTTAGGTGTGAGGAGGATGCTAGGAGGCTGCAAGGTGACTTGGATATGTTGGGTGAGTGGGCAAAATGCATGGCAGATGCAGTATAATGTGGATAAATGTAAGCTTATCCACTTTGGTGGCAAGAGCAGGAAAGTAGACTATTATCTGAATGGTGGCCGATTAGGAAAAGGGAAGATGCAACAAGACCTGGGTGTCATGCTACACCAGTCATTGAAAGTAGGCATTGAAAGAATGGTATGTCAGCATTCATAGCAAAAGGATTTGAGTATAGGAGCAGGGAGGTTCTACTGCAGTTGTACAGGGCCTTGGTGAGACCACACCTGGAGTATTGTGTACAGTTTTGGTCTCCTAATCTGAGGAAAGACATTCTTGCCATAGAGGGAGTACAGAGAAGATTCACCAGACTGATTCCTGGGATGGCAAGACATTCATATGAAGAAAGACTGGATAGACTAGGCTTGTACTCGCTAGAATTCAGAAGATTGATGGGGGATCTTATAGAAACTTACCAAATTCTTAAGGGGTTGGAAAGGCTAGATGCAGGAAGATTGCTCCCGATGTTGGAGAAGTCCAGAATATATGGTCATAGTTTAAGGATAAGGGGGAAGTCTTTTAGGACTGAGATGAGAAAAACGTTTTTCACACAGAGAGTGGTGAATCTGTGGAATTCTCTGCCACAGAAGGACTTCCCCCTTATCCTTAGCTTTCTTCACTGCCTGCTGTACCTGCATGCTTACTTTCATGGTGGAGCGGTGGGCGGGTTCCGGTGGGCGGCGCGACTCTCGTCGCAGCGGCCTCTGCAGTCCGTCTGTCGTTTTTTATTTTTTGTCTTGTTTGAGTGTAGTTAGTGGGTGTATTTAGCTGGATATGTGTGGGGAGGTGGGGGGCGATGTGGGGAGTTGGTTGGGGGGCGGTGTGGGGGGTGGTGTGGGGCGGTGTGGGGGAAACTTTTAAAATCTTTTCCCTGTACGGAGGACCCGACCTTTCCTCTGTCGGGTCTCCGTTGTCGTTGGGGCCTAGCACCGTGGAGCGGCCTCCAACCGGACCTGGGACTCCAGTCGCGGAGCCTGCAGGCTACTCACCGTCGTGGAGCTGGCCGAGTTAGGAACGGGAGGAGCTGTGGTGGCGCGCTGCTGCTGCCCGACCCCGGAGATTCAGAGGCTCCAGCTGCAGGCCGGTGGACGGTAACACTGGGACCTCGCGGGTCCCTGGTGGGAGACCGCTTTTCGGAGGTCCCGCGGCGGCAACTTCTCCCGCCCGAGTTGCGGGGTTGAAAATGACCCAGAGCGGGGCCTTACTTCGCCCGGCATGGCTTTAATGGCCACATGACTTGCAAGCACCCGCCGGGGGCTCCAACATCAAGGCCCAGAGCAGGGCCTTACATCGTCCGGCGCGGCCTTAATGGCTGAGGGACTAATTTACCATCGCCCGCCGGGGGCTTTGTCTTTGACATTGAGAGGAGAATGGGGAGTGCAGGGGAGAGATAAGACTATGCCTTCCATCACAGTGAGGAGGAGATTCACTGTGATGGATGTTTGTGTCAATTGTGTTGTGTCTTGGTTCTTTTCTTGTTTGTATGACTGCAGAAACGGTATTGTATTGTATTGTATTGGAAGGTCAATATTCGGGCTGGAGGTCTGTGACCAGTGTTTCGCTGGAATTCCACCAGGATCTGTGCTGGGACCTCTGATGTTTGTGATATATAAATGACTTGGACATAAACATGGACGGGTTGGTAAATACGTTTGCTGATGACACCAAGCTTGCTGTGTTCATTAACTGAGGAAGGTTCTGAACGAATACAGCGGGAAATGGATCGGCTACAGAAATTGTTAGAGAAATGGCAGATGGAGTTTAATCCAAGCAAGCAACAGACTATTGGGTCTAAATGCATAACGCAGTAGCACCGCAGATGGAGCTGCTGCCTCACTGCACCAGAGACCCTGGTTCGAGTCTGACCTTGGGTGCTATCTGTGTGGAGTATGACTGATTGTGTGAGTTTCCTCCACGAGCTCCAGTTCTTCCCCCCCCCCCACATATCACAAAGACTTATGGGTTTGTAGGCTGCCCCAATCATGTAAGGAATGGATGAGAAAGTGAAATAACAGAACTACTGTTGACGGGTGATCAATGGACAGTGTGGACACGGTGGACCTAAGGGCCTGTTTCCATCCTGTATCTCTGAACTAAACTAAACTAAATTCCCTGAAAGTGGCAACATGAGTAGATAGAGTGGAAAAAGCATTGCCTTCATTGTTTTGGACATTTAATGTACGAATCAGGAAGTCATGATGCAGCTTATTAGGCTTCATTTGGAGTATTGCCTGTATTTCAGGTTGTTCCATTACAGGAAGGATGAGGTTTTGGAAAAGGTGCAGAGGATGTTTACCATAATGATACCTGGTTCAGGGGGTGTTAGGTCCAAGGAGAGGTTGGAGAGACTTGGATTATTTCCTCTGGAACGCTGGCGGTTGAAGGACGAAACTCATAAAAGTTTATAAAGTTACGAGAGGCATAGATAAGATAGACAGTCTGAACCTTTTTCCAAGGGTGGAAAGATAAGGCATCGCTTTAAGGTGTGAGGGGCCAAGTTTAAAGGAGATGTACAGAGCAGATGATGAGTGGCTGGAAAGAGCTTCTGGGGGAGTGGTGGAGGCAAATACAATAGTGGCATTTAAGAGGCTTTTAGTTCTGCGCATGGATATGCAGGGAATGGATGGATATAGATTATGTGCAGGCAGATTAGAATTGGTCTTGAAATTGGTCACAGTGGTGCAGCGGTAGATGTGTTGGCTTATAGCACTTGCAGTGCCAGAGACCCAGTTCGATCCTGACTACGGGTGCTGTCTGTACTGGAGTTGATACGTTCTTCCCATGACCGCGTGGGCTTTTTCTGAGATCTTCGGTTTCCTTCCACACTTTAAAGACGTACAGAATTGTAGGTTAATTGGCTTGGTATAAGTGTAAAATTGTCCCTAGTGTGTGTGCAGGATATTATTTTTGTATTAGTTTTATGGAGAGACTTCTGCTTTTGAACAATGAAATTCAATTGCGGGATAACAAATAGTTCAATGAGAGCGTCAATTCTTGTCACGTTGCTCATCCCCCCCCCCCATCTGTTCTTAGTATCATATGTGCAGCTGTACTTTGTCATCCCATTAATCGTTGCCAATAACTCATTGAAATAGTAATTAATTGTGAATTCCGTCATTTACCTTGCCAGTGAACGTGGAATAGCGTTGTCAGTTTTTTCAAGGATATCAACTCAAATGAGTTGTTCTTTCCAGAATATCCTTGGATAGCGTAAACCAGAGATATTGTTTCAGAAAGCGAAAGTATTAAACCACAGGGTGTGAATTCTGTAACTGCAACTGCTTGGAGTTCCACACAGAATTGTCATTGTCATCGCATTTATGCGCGTGGCTTCAAGGTACAATAGATCACAGAGGTCATGGATGAGGAGGAGGTGTTAGAAAGTCTGGCTTTATTTAAAGTAAACACGTCACTGAGAGAGGTGAGCAGTGAGAGGTGAGAGGGTGTAGGTTGCCATTGGATGGTAATGATCTTCCAATCCCTTAGCAAGTCAGGCAGCATCTCACTTCTCTCTGTTTCACTCTTTCACTTTCTCACTCTCTCACTCTCGCTCTGTCTCAGCAATTGAGAGAAAGAGAACTAGCATTTCAGGCTGATGACCTTGTTGTGGCAGATTTTCATCTTTCAAGAAATTAACTCCCTAGCCGCCTTTTGGATGAGGGGAATATCTTCACATGTGAGCTGGCTAACAGAGACCTTCAAAACACAGCCTTTTGATGAATAAATGCTTTATTGTTGATAGAAAACAGTAAGATGCATCAAAATTTCTTCCGACTCATTACTACAATTTTCATCAAATTCCAGCTTATTATTTTAAATATTAGAATATTCCTCGTGTCTCCATTACACTTCGCATGATCTCCTTTACTTAGCAATGTTACAAAATTTTGAGATTTAAAAAATCAAGTCTGCAATTTATCCCATCAGATAAAGAATAAAAAGAAGTTTAATTTGACAGCTAATTCACTTTCATATCTTCAGTATAAAAAAAGTTATGGCCATTTTCATACTCGGAAATTAACATCTTGTCCCCATTGCCTTTCCATTGACTCAACTCAAAAGCTGTGATCTAGGACAGTCAAAAGCACCATAACTTTCTTAAAAATTAAGAGAACTCAATAAAATTTTCAGTTATTATAGATTGAAGCATTCTGAAACAAATATGAAACTATCTTACTTGGATGACCTGAAATTAAAGCACATAATTAGTTAGTTACCTAATTGTAGTTAATTACAAAATTAAATTACTAGATCTAAGCATCTATCCATTTCTTAAGAAAAGATTTTTAAATTGCCTAAGTGTCCAAATAACATTCATACAATAATTCACAATATAACATTATTTTAAAACCTCATTTTCATGAATTTGTAGGCCAAATGGAAGGAATTTAGTGTTTAATTCCCGTAAATTAATGGCCATTTAAATCAACTTGCGAGTGGGTTTTAGTGGAATGCGGTGGATTGGAACGTTGTGGTTTGCGGTGAATTTAACCCCCAGTCGGCAGGAAAAATACTACCGGTTCGGTTTTTTTTTGTCCCCTTTTCGCAACATGAACATTTGATTAAAGGCTTCCTAAGAAGCACATTTTTATGTAAAAATAAACTATGTACTTTATTTCATCTCCTACGTAAAATCCTTCCCGTTGTCGGCGCTCACGGCTTTAGAAGATGATTTTTAAATTACTCTATCTAATAAATGATCTAGTGTAGTTTAAAAATACCTCCATAAAACAAATGTCGGAGCGAAATCCCCTGAGATGGATCGATTTGCCCTGTCTGGAGAAATACGGCATTTTAAACCCGCCCCCCTCTGAAAGGCGCCAAAGTCGTACACACGGCGTGTGGCAGAACTGCAGCACCGCTAAAGGTAAGTTTTGTAACATATATCTACTTTACTGTTCGCATGGTCGAAGGGTTAACCTTCTCCATGGTCTCTCCAAACTACACTAAAAACAAACTTCTGAGCAGGCTACATAACCCAAAACACACCCAAAAATACGTCATAAATCCCACACACAATAAAACGGGTAGTCTAAAATTTAAAGGCACATGCCATCATCAATGACATGCAAAACAGGCCAAATGGCCACTACATACTGGCCCCTAATTGTTCCGAGTATATAACGAGGCAGTTACTAATAAACATCAAAAAAGTGGCCATAAAGGCTTAACATATATCAAAAAACAAAACGTCAGGAAATAAAACTCTGTGGCTCCTCGTCGGGAAATTAAACCCCGGTCTACCGTGTGACAGGCGGGGATACTAACCACTATACTAACGAGGAAAATAGCATGCACAATATATCCGCAATCAGAATTCTTCATCGACTCTTCCATCTTCACTTTTGCCTTCTAGAAGCAAGCATAACTTGGTTATTAATATTATTAAAACACTGGTTTTAGCCGTGCCATGCATACCAAACCCTTAAAATCAGGCATGATACCCAGTATATCGTCCAAAATATAATAGTCCAAAGCTTTGACAGCATGAAACGTCTTCCTCCATGTCCGATCAATTCATTAATGTGTTGTAATAGCAAAGTTGAAGTGTGAAAATCCTTCAAAAGAATAACAGGATCTTTAGCATTAAAGTTCACCGTTAGGTTTGTTTTAATGTCTGGATCATTAGCAGAGATTTCAAATCCCAGCTCATGCTTTGGCCATTCTCTGTCTGACTTGCAGAGAGATTTTAGTTCTTCGATCCATCTCTTCTTGCTTAAGAAGCGATTCGCCGTCAGTTCTCTGGAAACTTCATTCACAGAATTTTCTTCTGTGTTAACATATTTCAGCTGTACAACATTAGTAACTCCCAATGCTCTTTCCATTGGCAGGTCGTCTCTGTCCAAATCCAACTCTCTGGTTTCTTTGGCTCTATCATCTAGTGGAATGCTTTCACAATTGTCGCTGTTCCACTTGGAAAGTGTGAATCCCCCCTCACTACAAAGAGAAGTCAGATGTTCTACTGGTAGAATTGCTTCCTGTTCAGTAGATAAGGATTTAAGCAATCATCCTTGCAGAAATTATTCTTCAAAGATTCTTATTTCATGAAATTTAGTATTCTCACCAAACTTGCGTTTCAAAATCTGGCTACGTTGCTCTGCCATACAACGATTATTCGGTAGACTAACACTTTCTTGCTTGAAAGGTAAGTCCACACAACAGTGTCCGTCAGTTTTCACTGAGTAGTTCATAATATCTTCAACTTCAACCCTTCATTTGACATCTCTTCAGATTCCTTGCTGGTACTTTCCTTGAAGTCATGATTGTATGGCTTCATCACCGTCATCAGTAGACATTTAATTAATAGCAATGGTAGGATAGTTCCTCTGATTTCTGATTTTCGTGGTTCCTTTTCAAGGAGCCATAGATAACCCATCCAAGTCGGGATTTCGTAGCATACGGTCCATTGCCTTGGCTCCTAACAATCTGCGTAGGTTCCAAAGCCTTCAAAACATTTGTTCCAATAAGTAGATCAACACTAGAATTTATTTCAGATATCTTGACATCCTTCAGATAAGGCCATTGTTTTGAGTCTTCATGTCTTGGTATATTCTGACGACCAACAAGCATAGTTCCATGTGTAAACACTTCAGATATTGGTATGAAATTATCTTCATCCAAACTGGATATCTCCATAGTAGTCATGTAATGACTCATGCTCTCTTTATCTTTAGTCATGGTACATAATCGAATCTTAGTCTCTTCTGTGATGTTCAATCTTCTCGTCAGGTGTTCTGTGCAAAAGGTAGTCGAACTTCCGTGATCCAGAAAAGGATATGTTTGCAACACTGTATTCATCTTGCTGTTCCTTACCGGTACTGGTAAGATAGAACAGTAATATGAGCAGTTATGTGAGGCAAGGTGATAGCATCACTAGTACTCCGGTTCCGGTTCATCCTCTTCGGGTTGCTCTGGTAGCTCATCATCCGTTTGTTCCAGTTCTTCTTCTTCTTCCCAATGCTCTGGAAGCTCTTCTTCAGAGTGAAGTGCTTCAGGATGATATTGCTTACACTCATAACAAATCATTGGGCTCTTACAGTCTCTTACCACATGTCCTTTTTTCAAACATCCAAATCAGATTCCCTTCTCCTTCAAGAAATCCCTCTTGTTTTCATATTCTTTCATCTTGAACCTTCGACACCATCTTATGCTGTGACCAACTTCATCACATAACAAACAAAATACTATTTGCTTGCTAGTAGACACATGTGTAAACCTAAAGATGTAGGGGGACATGCACTGCATAATTTTTTATATTATTATTATTGGGCAGTGCATATTAAGAATATTATTTATTGGTTGGATTGCCCTTCTCAGCAGATGGAATGGATAAGAATGGAGAAAGAGGATTGTTTTCCTTACGATTTAGGAGCAATCCTCTTCTCCCCGATAAAATTGAATAATATATTATATAAGAAGAATCCAATCATACACAATATAATTCAAATTTGGAAACAAATAAAATTAACTTTAAAATTAAGAAACTTGTCATCATTAACACCAATAGTGAATAATCCGGTATTTAAACCATCTTTTATGGATAAAACATATAGACAATGGGAAAGATTGGGAATTAAAAAGTTGGGTGACATGTATGAAATGGGAAATTTATTATCATTTCAACAATTAAAATCAAAATTCAATCTGAATAATAACCAATACTTTAAATATTTACAGATATGTGACTTTATAAAAAAATATATACCAAGATTACAGAATATGACGATAGGCCCACTGGAAGAAGCAATGAATATTAAGGCGGACACAAAAATTAATATCATATCTATATAACAGTATTCTTAATAGAGAATTGCCATCAACAGAGGCAATTAGAGAAGACTGGGGAAAAGATTTAATGATAAAAATTTCTAAAGAAACATGGGAGAGGTATTTGATATATATACATAAATGTTCGATTAACACTAGACATAATATAATTCAATTTAAAATATTACATTATTCAAAAGTTAGGTTGAATAAATGTTATTCAAATATTTCTCCCATCTGTGATAAATGCCTTTCTCAAAATGCCAACTTCACTCATTCTTTCGTTTCTTGCACAAAACATCAAATATTTTGGTGTGATATATTTGATATATTCACTAGTTTATTTAAGATAAAAATGGAACCTAGCATGGAAATGATTATCTTTGGAGTATTAGGAGATGGAAACAAATTAAATATATCCCAAATCTCATTATTTAATTATGGTTTAATAATAGCGAAAAAACTTATACTCAAATTCTGGAAAAAGGCTACTATACGAACACTCAAAATGTGGATTGGTAATATGTTGGAAACGGCCCATTTGGAAGAAATGAGACTCCTAATAGAAAAAAAAGACCAATTCTTAACGAGTTGATCTCCATTTATTGATCTTGTGGATTCATGGGGTGTAATAACATCGTAAAATTAAAAACTCGGGGTTTGAGTGAAAAATGATTAAGAACAAAAAAATATATTTATCGACTTGTGGCGTGTGAGAATCTCCTTTCTGCTTCTCTTTCTCACTTATTTCTTTCTTTACACTACACTCACTAGACTATTCTTTACTCTTCGATATTTCTTTCTTTCTCATTTCTTTCTAAAAAAAAAGGAAGTTGTACAAAGAATGTTTTAATAATTCTGGGAACCTGTAAAAAGGTACCATTAAAATGTAATGTATTTACTTCTAATAAATACATTTTTTAAATGAACAGCTTTAATAAAAACATTTAAAAAAATAAAATAAATTAAAAAATAGATATTTTCTTTTTATCTGTCCTTTCCACAGGTATGGTTGTGATAGCAAAACAACCTCTTAGATTGTGATATTTTTAGATTTGGAAAAGGTAGAACCTTTGTTAGTTGCAATCGGTTTGTAATCTTCAATAGTCCCGTAGCGTGGTTCGAACATGTTCCGTACTTCCCTGTCCAAGAATTCCACCAGGTCTGGTAGCCTGGCTACTTGCTTCTTTTCATCTCTAATTTTGCCTGCGTCATCTCTCCACTTTTCTCTCAGTCTTCTGGGCAGCTTGCTCAAGATGATTCTAGTATTACTCACAAGATTCATTTCTTCCATGTGGCCGAGATTACTCATCGAGCTGCATAATCACTCAATGCCTCCCCATCTTCCGGTTTAATTTCTTTCCAAGCATGGGCCTTCTCCATGTATGCGTTAGCAATCCTCTGTTCATCACCAAAACATTCTTCAAATAATCCTCGCCTTTTTATAGCCATGGGTGTCTTGCTCTTTCTGACAACTTTCCACAAGTAATTTTACACTTCCACTTGTGTACTTCACCAGAAATCGTAAACGCTCCTTTTCATCCGTAACTTTTGTTTCTAATATTTCCTTTAATGTCCTTACGTAAGCTTCATACTGCAAAGGACTTCCACCATAGGGAGGAATTTCTGCTGGAGATAGGCTGAGGGAGGTATTTTGTCGAGCTATGACCTCGTTGAAATCAGGTTATCTATTCAACAGTACTATCAACCCATCCTGATACCCTTGGCTTGACTCCACCTGTTGATAAATGGGCCTACGTGACTCAACCTGGCTTGCTCGAGCCTGTGTTTCATGCCTCGGAAAAGCGTGGTCCACTATTGGCCTGCCTCAAGCCTCCACAGACGCTCCAATAGTAGTTGGTTTTGATCTAGCCCACACTTGCTGAGATGAAGTTTCACCCATCATATTCTGTTCCAATTGCTTTTCAAAGCCTAGAAATCTGGTGGACCTCGATTGTGGAATTGATCCAACTGCTAATTCACTTAGAGCAATTTTTCTTTTTGGTCCAGAGCTCATCGTCCTCGAAGATCTAGGGCTGCATCTTGACCCCTCACTTTCCAGTAGCTCCTTCTTTGCTTTTGCCACCGCCATTTTTGTGTCTAATTCCAGTTGTTCCTTTCGCCTCAAGTATTCTTCTTCTCGTTCGATCTCATGTTTCTTCTTCATAGCATCCTCCTCTGTAGAGAGAGCAGCTAGCTCAGCTTTAACTCCCAATCGAGGAAACGCCCTTGATACTGAACTGTTAGACCAGATCTATGTCCTGATCTTTGTGATATTATCTCGTGGTGTCATTTCATCTTCCATTCTAGCACCTTGTTGCTTCGCACTTCCAGCTACTAAGCTCATAAGTTGTGACATAATTTCAGATAATCACTTCTCTGCCTTTTTCATGAAACCATTGAATATCTTCTTCTTATCTTCATCCCCCTGGGTGTGACTTCTGCATTCTTCCTGAGACAGCTCTGAGCACAGCAGGACATTATGTTTCTTGCCAACCTGCTGGGTGAGGTTCCATAGTTGGCTCATATTAGATTTCACCTTGATCACGTTCTGTTCCGATTCCATTAGTTTCTTCTGTTTCTCAATTAATCTGTTAATCAGGTCACATCACTGAGGATGCGTCCCAGCTCATCTAGAAGATGTATATTTTTCACATTGAAGTCTGGCTCAGCCAGTGGCACCTAGGAATAGACTGGGTGACAACCAAGAATAGTTTGGTGACTACTGGAGAGACAGTTGACGGCACGGAAAGAGGGTTACTGGGAAAGGCTGGGTTAGCACCCCAGTCTGTGTCTACGGAAAGGCCTAATGAACCATCGTGGCCTAAACATCCATCAGGCGAGAATGAAATGCTCGGAGAAGGAGAAAGAGGTGTAGCGCACAGGCCTTGAACCTGGTGAGATGCAGGAGGAGCCCAGCTGGGAGTCACCTCACAGAGCCCAGTCCCTCCACTAGAGTCTCCCAACCCCTGCAGAGTAGTTATTAAGATGGCTGATCCGTGGGTGGTAGCTGCTGAGACTCAAGTCGGGGCCTGATCAACCCCGGCTGGGTCGCCTGGGCGAGGGTGTCTGATGTTGTGAGACCCGAAACACCTGATCACCCCAGGTCACATCACTGAGGATGCGTCCAAGCTCATCTAGAAGATGTATATTTTTCACATTGTATCCATAATTCGTTTCTTTCTCTCTCAGTTTCTTTCAAACAGGCAGTATGTGTATAATCTGTTTCTTCTCAATACACAAGTTCTCTGTAGCTATCTATGGATTTGTTAACTTGTTCCCATATCGAATTTTCCTTTTTCTGGGTTTCTTCAAGTTGTCTGGCTGGTCTTTCCTCACCACCACGTTGTTCATCTGGTGTAACACTTCCTTTCTCTTCTGGATCCATGATTTTAAAGAGGTCTTGGAAGATTGCCAAGTCTTTAAAGTAATCAAACAAAGTGTGTTGATTGTAGCTCTGGCTTTCTTTTGTCAACATTTCCTTCAAAACCATAACATATTGATAATGTCGAGAACATCTCTCCAACATCCAAGGACTAAAAGATGATGATAATTCAAATGGAATGCGCTTATCAAAAGATTCAAAACTATCCAAGGTTGGTCTGGCTGGAATCTCCTTACAGACTGGAAAAATACTTTGAGTCTCTGTTACATTTGCCATTTAAAATAGTAAGGTTAAATGAGAACTTACCAGTTTGAAGTTTGATCTTTATTTTATGAGGAGTTACGATGAGCGATTACGTGAAGAAGTCCCGCCAGAGCGCATGCGCGTCAATCTTCAAAGCAGCGGCGTGAAATCACAGATAACGGTAATTGAAGTAATATAGTAAGATTAGAAACCTAGAAACCACCAGATAACTTTTGTGATATGAGGGTTGGGAGCGGTGGGCACGTAATCGCTCATCCTAACTCCTCATAAAATAAAGATCAAACTTCAAACTGGTAAGTTCTCATTTACTATTACTATTTTACTTTGGTGTCACGCGAGTGATTCCGCGAAGACTTCAAAGCTCTGTGATTTCATGCCGTGGATACGAGTCCATACGACACACTACCTCAGTTGACACGGGAGGATTAATAACAAATAATGCATTCAAACATGACACAGAATTAAACACGTTGAAGCTTTATTTAATGAAAGAAAAACCCAATAGCGACCCCGCTCTCCCAGGGGAAGCTACGAAACAGAACTCAAAATAGAATGGCCATACACCCCTGATGTGTCAAGCGGTTTGTGTAAAACCGTTCAAAAGTCGTATCTTTGGACCATCCTGCGGCTGCGAGGATTTGGTCTGGAAGGATGTCCAGTGCTCTCGCTGCTGATGTTGATGCCGCCCTGGTGGAGTGAGATTTAAAAATATCAGTGTCAACTCCAGCGGCAGCCAGAACCTGTTTCAGCCACCTTGATATGGTCTGTGCCGACACCTTTTTGTGGGGCTTTTTTGTGACTGATAAATAAACCCAATTCGGCGCCTCTAAGGCACTTGGTGACCTCAATATACTGCCGTAAGTGCTTAACTACACATAGGCGAAGATCCATGGGGTATGCTCTAAATTCAAGTTTAAGCCCTGACATCCCTGGCCTGCTCTGTTTAAGTAAATCATACACATAAAAGGTTATGTTGTTGACAGATGAGACCACCCTGTCCAGTCTAAGTTTCTGCAATGTCTGGACACGTTGCGCTGAAATCAGCGCCATGAGCATAACAACTTTAAGAGTGAGTCTGGGCAATGACAGAGATGTTACTGGGGCCCATTGACGAAGCAAAATAAGAACCACACTCACATCCCAGATTTCAGTGTACCTGGGCCTGGGGGGATTACAATTAAAAATACCCTTCATGAACCGAGATATTAAAGGGTGAGACCCAACAGATTGTTGTCCCCTTCCTTGCCATAGGTAGGACTATAAGGCACTCCTGGCACTATTGATGGCACTATAGCTAAGCCGCTCATCAACATATAGCATGGAAAGAAATTCCAACATGTCAGGTATGCTTGCCGTATGATAGGAAATGTTCAACTGCAAGCAGAACATCTCCCATTTCTTGATATGAGAAATATATTGTTTTTTAGTGCTGTCCCTCCAGGCCGCAGTAATCACATCCACCGTACGCCCTGATAGTCCGAGCCCCAGGAACGGTCTCCTCAGAATCTGCAAATCAATAGATTAATACGATCATGTAGTGGATGATTCTCCCCAGTTACAGGATGAACCAGCAGATTACTGCTTTTGGGGATCGCCATAAAAGGCTGTGTTATTAGTCTCAAAACTATTTGAAACCATGTTTTGAAACAATCAGGAACTACCAGACCACCTGAGGCCAAGTCAGGCTCAATTTTTGTTAAGCATCGGCTGATGAGGCAAAATGGGGGATTGAAAAACATTCCACCCCAGTGTAGCGAGAAAGCATCTACCTCCACTGCCCCAGGATCTGGTTCCCATGAAACATATTTATTTACTGGTGATTCAATCTGGATGTGAACAAATCAATCTCTGGTACGCCATACCGAGTGACAATATCATTGAATATTTCATGATTCAACATCCATTCTGTGTTGTCATTAAATTTTCGTGATCTGGTGTCTGCCACCACATTAAATCTACCTGGTAAATAGGTAGCTGAAATTCAGATGTTTCTTGTAATACACCAATGCCAAATAAGGTTAGTCAAGTTATCACATGATACCGACTTGATTCCACCCATGTGATTCTTTCTACCATCCTCTGTGGCACAGGAGGGGAGAAAGAAGAGTGGAAGGGCTATTGTAATAGGGGATTCAATAGTAAGGGGAATAGATAGGCTTTACTGCGGCCGCAAACGAGACTCCAGGATGGTATGTTGCCTCCCTGGTGCAAGGGTCAGGGATGTCACTGAACGGCTGCAGAACATTCCGGAGGGGGAGGGTGAACAGCCAGCTGTCATGGTGCACATTGGCACCAACGATATAGGTAAAAAACAAGATGAGGTCCTACAAGGCGAATTTAGGGAGCTAGGAGATAAACTTAAAAGTAGGACCTCAAAGGTAATAATCTCTGGACTCCTACTGGTGCCACGTGCTAGTCAGAGTAGAAATAGGAAGATATTGCAGATGAATACATGGCTTGAAAAATGATGCAAGGGGGAGGGATTCAAATTTCTTGGGCATTGGAACCAGTTCTGGGGGAAGTGGGACCAGTACAAACAGGACGGTCTGCACGTGGGCTTGAAGGGAACCAATTCAGCCCCATTTGGGGTTAGCAATGGTGTTAGACAAGGGGGAATTTTGTCCCCAGTCCTTTTTAATCTATATATTGATGATCTGTCTAAACAATTGAAAGCCTGTGCTGGACCTCCTGGTAGAAAATGAGGCAGGTCAGGTGACGGAGGTATGCGTTGGTGAGCACTTCGGGACCAGTGATCACAATACCATTAGTTTCAATATAATTATGGACTGGACTGGACCGAGGGTGTCAGAACTGGACCTAGGGTGGAGATTTTTGATTGGAGAAAGGCTAACTTTGAGGGAATGCGTAAGGATTTAAAAGGAGTGAATTGGGACACTTTGATTTATGGGAAGGATGTAGAAGAGAAATGGAGGACATTTAAAGGGGAAATTGTAAGAGTACAGAATCTTTATGTCCCTGTTAGGTTGAAAGGAAATAGTAAAAATTGGAAAGAGCCATGGTTTCAAGGGAAATTGGACACTTGTTTCGAAAAAAGAGAGATATCTACAATAATTATAGGAGGCATGGAGTAAATGAGGTGCTAGAGGAGTATAAAGAATGTAAAAAGAATCTTAAGAAATAAATTAGGAAGGCTAAAAGAAGATATGATGTTGCTTTGGCAAGAAATGTGAAAGTAAATCCAAAGAGTTTCTACAGCTATATTAATAGCAAAAGGATAACGAGGGATAAAATTGAACCAAAAGAGATGGGGGAGATATTGAACAATTTCTTTTCTTCGGTATTCACCAAGGAGAAGGATATTGAACTCTGTGAGGTAAGGGAAAAAAAGTAGAGTAGCTATGGAAACTATGAGATTCAAAGAGGAGGAAGTACTGACACTTTTGAAAAATATAAGTGGATAAGTCTCCAGGTCCTGACAGGATATTCCCTAGGACATTGAGGGAAGTTAGTGTAGAATTAGCAGGAGCTATGACAGAAATATTTCAAATGTCATTAGAAACGGGAATAGTGCCGGAGAATTGGCGTACTGCGCATGTTGTTCCATTATTTAAAAAGGGTTCAAAGAATAAACCTAGCAATTAAAGAAAATATGTGTTTATTGTGTGTTTTGTTTTAATTTATTACATGTTATGACTGCAAGGTAACAAATTTCGTTCAGACCGAAAGGTCTGAATGACAATAAAGGAATCTGAACCTGTTAGTGTGACGTCAGTGGTGGGCAAATTAATGGAAAGGATACTTAGAGATAATATTTATAAGCATTGGATACACAGGGTCTGATCAGGAACAGTCAACATGGATTTTTGCCCGGAAGGTCATGTTTGACAAACCTTCTTGAATTATTTGAAGCGGTTCCTAGGGAAATTGATGAGGGTAAAGCTGTGGATGTTGTCCATATGGATTTCAGTAAGGCCTTTGACAAGGTTCCCCATGGAACGTTGGTTAAGAAGGTTCAATCTTTGGGTGTTAATGGCGGAGTAGCAAGATGGATTCAACAGTGGCTGAATGGGAGATGTCAGAGAGTAATGGTGGATGGCTGTTTGTCAGGTTGGAAGCCGGTGACCAGTGGGGTGCCTCAGGGATCTGTGTTGGGTCCATTGTTGTTGGTCATGTACATCAATGATCTGGATGATGGGGTGGAAAATTGGATAAGTAAGTATGCAGATGATACTAAGATAGGTGATGTTGTGGATAATGAAGTAGATTTTCAAAGTCTACAGAGAGATTTGGGCCATTTGGAAAAGTGGGCTGAAAGATGGCAGATGGAGTTTAATGCTGATAAATGTGAAGTGCTACAACTTGGCAGGACAAATCAAAATAGGACGTACATGGTAAATGGTAGGGAATTGAGGAATGCTGTGGAACAGCGAGATCTAGGAATAACTGTGCATAGTTCCCTGAAGGTGGTATCACATGTAGATAGGGTGGTAAAGAAAGCCTTTGGTGTCCTGGCCTTTGTAAATCAGAGCATTGAATATAGGAGTAGGGAAGTAATGTTAAAATTGCACAAGGCATTGGTAAGACCAATTCTGGAGTATGGTGTACAATTTTGGTCGCCTAATTATAGGAAGGATGTCAACAAAATAGAGAGAGTACAGAGGAGATTTACTAGAATGTTGCCTGGGTTCCAGCAACTATGTTACAGAGAAAGGTTGAACAAGTTAGCTCTTTATTCTTTGGAGCACAGAAGGTTAAGGGGGGACTTGATTGAGGTATTTAAAATGATGAAAGGGATAGACAGAGTTGACGTGGATAAGCTTTTCCCATTGAGGGTAGGAAAGATTCAAACAAGAGGGCATGACATGAGAATTAAGGGACAGAAGTTTAGGGGTAACGTGAGGGGGAACTTCTTTACTCAGAGGGTGGTGGCTGTGTGGAATGAGCTTCCAGCAGAAGTGGTGGAGGCAGGATTGATTTTAACATTTAAAAGTAAAGTGAATAGGTATATGGACGGGAAGGGAATGGAGGGGTATGGTCTGAGTGCAGGTAGATTGGACTAGGGGAAAACGAATGGTCGGCACGGACTGGAAGGGCCGAGAGGGCCTGTTTCCGTGCTGTAATTGTTATATGGTTATATGGTTATAAAAACGGACTGCAAAAGTGTTTATAGATATGTGAAGAAAAAAAGGTTAGTTAAAACAAATGTAGGTCCCTTGCAGTCAGAAACTGGTGAATTGGTCATGGGGAACAAGGACATGGCAGACCAATTGAATAACTACTTTGGTTCTGTCATTACTAAGGAAGACATAAATAATCTGCCGGAAATAGCAGGGACCGGGGGTCAAATGAGATGGAGGAACTGAGTGAAATCCAGGTTAGCCGGGAAGTGGTGTTAGGTAAATTGAATGGATTAAAGGCCGATAAATCCCCAGGGCCAGATAGGCTGCATCCCAGAGTACTTAAGGGAGTAGCCTCAGAAATAGTGGATGCATTAGTGATAATTTTTCAAAACTCTTTAGATTCTGGAGTAGTTCCTGAGGATTGGAGGGTAGCTAATGTAACCCCACTTTTTAATTACAGACCAATTATTCTAACATCGGTAGTGGGGAAAATGCTAGAGTCAGTTATTAAAGATGGGATAGCAGCACATTTGGAAAGTGGTGAAATCAGCATGAACTTATGAAAGGTGAATCATGTCTGACGAATCTTATAGAATTTTTTGAGGATGGAACTAGTAGAGTGGATAAGGAGAACTTGTGGATGTGTTATATCTGGACTTTCAGAAGGCTTTCGACAAGGTCCCACATAAGAGATTAGCATACAAACTTAAAGCACACGGTATTGGGGGTTCAGTATAGATGTGGATAGACAACTGGCTGGCAGACAGGAAGCAAAGAGTAGGAGTAAACAGGTCATTTTCAGAATGGCAGGCAGTGACTAGTGGGCTACCGCAAGGCTCAGTACTGGGTCCCCAGCTATTTACAATGTATATTAATGATCTGGATGAGGGAATTGAATGCAACATCTCCAAGTTTGCAGATGACACGAAGCTGGGGAGCAGTGTTAGCTGTGAGGAGGATGCTAGGAGGCTGCAAGGTGACTTGGATAGGTTGGGTGAGTGGGCAAATGCATGGCCGATGCAGTATAATGTGGATAAATGTGTGGTTATCCACTTTGGTGGCAAAAACAGGAGGGTAGACTATTATCTGAATGGTGGCCGATAGGAAAAGGGGAGATGCAACGAGACCTGGGTGTCATGGTACACCAGTCATTGAAAGTAGGTATGCAGGTGCAGCAGACTGTGAAGAAAGCGAATGGTATGTTGGCATTCATAGCAAAAGGATTTGAGTACAAGAGCATGGAGGTTCTACTGCAGTTGTACATGGTCTTGGTGAGGCCATACCTGGAGTATTGCGTACAGTTTTGGTCTCCTAATCTGCGGAAAGATATTCTTGCCATAGAAGGAGTACAGAGAAGGTTCACCAGACTGATTCCTGGGATGGCAGGACTTCCATATGAAGAAAGATTGGATAGACTCGGCTTGTACTCGCTGGAATTTAGGAGATTGAGGGGGGATCTGATAGAGACTTACAAAATTCTTAAGGGGTTGGACAGTTTAGATGCAGGAAGATTGTTCACGATGTTGGGGAACTCCAGAACAAGGGGTCACAGTTTAAGGATAAGGGGGAAGTCTTTTAGGACTGAGATGAGAAGATCTTTTTTCGCACAGAGAGTGGTGAGTCTGTGGAATTCTCTGCCACAGAAGGTAGTTGAGGCCAGTTCATTGGCTATATTTAAGAGGGAGTTAGATGTGGCCCTTGTGGCTAAAGGAATCAGGGGGTATGGAGAGAAGGCAGGTGCAGGATACTGAGTTGGATGATCAGCCATGATCATATTGAATGGCGGTGCAGGCTTGAAGGGCCGAATGGCCTACTCCTGCACCTATTTTCTATGATTCTATGATTAACATATGCTACTGCTGTAGTGTTATCAATCTGAAGCTGCACATGCAAATCATGCATAGTAGTACACTACGCTTTTAGTCCATAGAGAGCTCCCAACATTTGGGGCGGATAGCACTTTTCCTTTAGCAGTTAATCTCAAAGTGCGTGTTACACATGAGAGCCAGTGCATCCTGTTGTTCTTCCGAAAGAGCCCCATCATCCACGGACCTGGTGAATGCTGTGATACCTGAGGAAAGCAGCTTCAGGACTTTTTGGAGCCTTAGCTCTTGGGCTCTGACCCCCACACCCATGTGACCCCAAATTGGGTGGTTCACCTGTCAGAACTTGCAGCGAAGCACAGTTGGTAGGAGTTAAGTACTTCTTTGAGGTGTCCTCCATGGTGAGTTCCTGCAACTGGTGGGAGACCATATAGTTAGTGGTCCAGGCCAAATCTTCATACAGCGTACAGCCTGTTCCAGCTGGAATGGCAAATCTGGATGCCAGGCTTGGCACCCCAGATTCCTGGTCTCCTAATCTGGGGTTATGCTCACTGGTTTCACCCCCGACCTCGGAGTCAGAATAAAACTGACTCCGGGCACACTCCTCCTCCATGAGGGGTGCATTAAGCAGCCCTTCTGCAGGGACTGCTGCCACGGGCCCGAGAGGGGTCACACAGATATAAAGCTCATCTTCACTGAGCACGTTAGCATGGAGCATCCTCTCCATGAGGAGCTCCACTCTGTACAGCCGCCCAAAAACGGCACCCATATTAGGAGAGCTTTCCTCCTGGCCCGACTCATCTGAGTCTACGGGCCGCGCCAACTTTTTTGTAGCTCTCCGGCCCACCGGAGTAGCCATGGTACCTCCTACCGGCACAAGTCGGAAGCCATTGGCCATGCCGCCAGTGACTCTGCAGGGGAAACGGACGCCGCCCGCTACCCGCACTGCCGCGGTCTTCCGTAGCCGATTATGTGGCGGACCGTCTGGATTTTCCCTTCAGCATTTTCACACGGTCGACTTGCTCCTGACAAGAATTTACAGACCGCAACAGAACCAAAGTTAAGTTTAAAGGACTAACCTCGGGTTTTAAACTTACCGCATGGCTGATGGGCTGGCGCTCTGGAGGGACTTCTTCACGGAATCACTCACGTGACTCCAAAGTAAAATTAAAGCTTGCAGCTTCAAATTCAAAGAAATACAATCAATTTGAACTCACAAATCCTGTGAAATTGTCTTCAGATAAGTCTAGATGCTGTCAAAGGACCTCAAGGCCTCCTCTGGCCGGGAACTATCATCTTCAGTTCCTACTGGAACCAGTCTCCTCTGGCTAAGCCTCTCCGAGATCTTAGCCAAATCTTCTGTCCAAATCTCTGGGACTTGTTTTGCCCCTCTGACGGAAGTCTCCTTCGACTTAATGTAGTGGCAGATTTTCATATTTTTTGAGAAATTAACTCCCTAACCGACTTTTGGATGAGCATGGATAAGGAGAATATCTTCGACATGCATGCGAGCTGGCTCACAAAGACCGTCTGAGCTTCTTTACAGATATGGCTTCAAAACACGGTCTTTTGATGAATAAATGCTTTATCATTGATAGAAAACAGTAAGATACACCCAAATTTCTTTTGACTCATTACTACAATCTTCATCGAACTCCAGCTCATTACTATAAACATTAGAAAACTCCTTGTGTCTCCATTACACTTCGTATGATCACCTTTATGGCTCATGGGGTCAAAGGGTTAACCTTCTCTGTGGTCTCTCCAAACTACACTAAAACTAACCTGCGCAGGCTACATAGCCCAAAACACGCCCAAAAATACGTTATAAATCCCACACACAATATAACGGGTAGTCCAAAATTTAAAGGCACATGCCATCATCAATGACATGCCAAACAGGCCAAATGGCCACTACAGACCTTTCATGTTATGGCAAGTAAAAACTTTTGATTTTCAATATTGCCATTTTTTAAAATCTTTTCTCAATGACAGTCAGTTGGAAAATGGTGACTTCGTGACTCTTTTTTCAAAAGCGATGTGAGAATATGCCAGGCCAAACTTAGTGGTTTAATAATATTTTTCACTCTGTCGGTAGCTAATAGCTTTAAAGCGAGATGGGCAATATTTAAAGGAGATGTGGGTGGCAAGGTTTTTACACAGAGGATGGTATGTGCCTGGAATGTGTTACCAGGGGTGGCGGTGGAGGCAGATATGATATGATAGTGGCCTTTTAGAGACTCTTTGATTAGTACATGGATATGCAGGGAATGCAGAGATATGGATCACCTATGGGCAGAAACGATTAATTTATTTTGGCATCATGTTTGGGGCATACATTGTGGAATAAAGGGCCTGTTCCTGGGCTGTGCTGTTCTAATTTCTTTGAAATGACAAATTGTGAAGTTTAGTACAATGCAAACAATGGTTAGATGATAAAGTGATAAGCAGAATCAGGCCATTCGGTCCATCTAGTCTTCTCCACCATTCAATCATGGCTGATCTATCTCTCCCCCTAACCCCATTCTCCTGCCATCTCCCATAACCCCTGACACCCATATTAATCGAGAATCTATCTCTCTCTGCCTTAAAAGTATCCATTAACTTGGCCTCCACATCCTTCTGTGGCAAAGAATTCCACAGAGTCACCACCTTCTGACTAAAGAAATTCCTCCTCATCTCCTTCCTAAAGGAATGTCCTTTAACTCTGAGGCTATAACCTCTAGTCCTAGACTCTCCCACTAAAGGAAACATTTCTCCAAATCAACTTTTCGGTACGTTTCGGTACATTTCAATGAGGTCCCCCCTCATTCTTATAAAAAATGTTAGCGAGTAGAGGCCCAGTGCCATCAAATGCTCATTATATGTTAACCCACTCATTCCGAGGATCATTCTTGGAAACCTCCTCTGGACCCTCTCCAGAGCCAGCACATTCTTCCTCAGATATGGTGCCCAAAATTGATCACAATACTCCAAATGTGCTCTGACCAACACCTTATAGAGCCTCAGCATTACATCCCTGTTTTTGTATTCTAGCTATTTATTCTGGAATATTCATTCACTGGCCCTTTGCTCTTCCTGTTGCATCACAATTGCCCCAGATTTGAAACTATGGACATTATAAAACAAATAGGACTGAAGCATAGGCTCCACTTTTCCTGCCATAAAAACATCATCAACTTTGTTCTTTTTCCATCTCCTCTCCTGTTGTCATATCCACTCTACCACTAACTGTACAATTTTGTTCCCAAACCTTACTCTGTGCCGTTCAATTTAAAAAAGCTATCTCTTCACAGCCTCCATATCATCTTGCTTCTATCTCATGCTCATCTATGGCATGCAACAATCTTTATCTTCTATTAAGGAGCTCTTTGAACCATAAAGCTGATGCAATTTTCCCCGAGTCAGGAACAAAAGCAAGGTTTTTCTCACATCCTGCTTTTCACTGAATGCGTGATGATCTAAAATAAGCCTCATAATCTGTACAAATCAGAAACCGGTCTCCATATTACCAAAAATAAAATTGCAGTATCTTGTGCTTTAATCTGGTTCATTTAAATATACTTGCCATGACAAAATGGGCAAAGCAATAATTTTACTTTGACTGCACTCTGAAAAATTACAAGCCTTGACTTAGCTGGATATAATGCTCCACAAATCTGATCAGATAAGTGATTAGCCACAATCTCCACACGAGTGAGGTAATTTATGATATGCGGCTGAGCACATTTCATGTTAATAACACTCCAATTAGATTCTCAAATGGAAATATATTTCATTTTAATGAGCTTTTCTGTTTCTTGGGGAAATCACTTGAAGCTGTCTCTCTGACATTGTGTTATTGCATCTATAAAAGTATAACTTGTTTTTGCTCATTTGCTCCCTCGCAATACATGTTAAACTTGATTCAAGTGGATTTGTTAATATTCAGTACATAAACTATATAACATAGGTAATGTAAAATGTAATGTTTTTATTCACATCAGTGTGCTTTCTAAAATCAGAATATCTATATTACTAAAAGTAAGATCTTGACCACTTCCTGTTTTTTGTTTCATGATTTTTGAAAAAACGCTGGCTGTGATTTTTGGTCATCTTACACAGAGTCCCCGTCCGCTGCGCAGGACAAGAGGATTTTTCCCATCTATGAAAAAATAAAAGAGTTATTAATGTTTAAAAAATGTTGACACACACTCTGCTGCCCCTGCTGGTGGGAGGGGGGAGGGACTATAAAACCCGGAAGTGTTGTGCCTCACTCAGTCTCTGCAAGATGGAGGAAGCAAAAGGGTCACGTCTCTCTGAGCTGTGAATAACACTGAAC
Source organism: Okamejei kenojei (assembly GCA_035221665.1). Lineage (NCBI taxonomy): Eukaryota > Metazoa > Chordata > Chondrichthyes > Rajiformes > Rajidae > Okamejei > Okamejei kenojei. The sequence continues at coordinate 114,134,321 of CM069133.1, read as the reverse complement.
ACATGTCTATTCAACTGTGACTGCCCTTAATGTGGTTTGAAAATGAAAATGTGGTTGCTTTGAAATGCTGCACTGTAAATGGCTGTTGGTAGTGGTAACTGCTTTGAAATTCTGCACTGCAAATGGTTGTTGGTGGTGTTAACTGCTTTGAAATGCTGCACTGCAAATGGTTGTTGGTGGCGGTAACTGCTTTGAAATGCTGCACTGCAAATGGTTGTTGATAGTGGTAACTGCTTTGAAATGCTGCACTGCAAATGGTTGGTGGTGATAACTGCTTTGAAATGCTGCACGGCAAATAGTTGTTGGTGGTGGTAACTGCTTTGAAATGCTGCACTGTAAATGGTTGTTGGTGGTGATAACTGCTTTGAAATGCTGCACTGCAAATGGCTGTTGGTGGTGGTAACTGCTTTGAAATGAGGCACTGCAAATGGTTGTTGGTGGTGGTAACTGCTTTGAAATGCTGCACTGCAAGTAGTTATTGGTGGTGGTAACTTGACAACTTCCTGTTTGCACTGTATATTGATTTTAGATAAAATGCTACCACTTACGGCTGTGATTTTTGGCCATCTTACTCAGTCCCCCTCCGCTCATCAGGTGCAGAGGATTCTTCCCGTCAATTAAAAATAAAAGTGCTATTAGTGTTTACAAAAATGTTGAGAAACTGCACTTGAATTCGGTGGCCTTGCACCATGCTTGAAGTGATATGAAAGTGCACTTGAATTTAGTGGCCTTGCACCCTGCTTGAAGTGGACGGAAACTGCACTTGAATTCGGTGGCCCTGCACCCTGCTTGAAGTGGTAGAAAACTGCATTTGAATGTGGTGGCCTTGCACCCTGCATGAAATGGTATGAAACTGCACTTGAATTTGGTGGCCTTGCACCCTGCTTGAAGTGGCATGAAACTGCACTTGAGTTTGGTGGCCCTGCACCCTGCTTGAAATGGTAGGAAACTGCACTTGAGCTTGGTGGCCCTGCACCCTGCTTGATGTGGTATGAAACTGCACTTGAATTCAGTGGCCTTGCACCCTGCCTGAAGTGATCGGAAACTGCACTTGAATTCGGTGGCCTTGCACCCTGCTTCAAGTGGTAGGAAACTGCAGTTGAATTCGGTGGCCTTGCACCCTGCTTGAAGTGGTAGGAAACTACATTTGAATTTGGTGGCCTTGCACCCTGCTTGAAATGGAATTTCAAGGAATAGCCGTGAGTCAACTGCTCGCCCACCAGCCGTGAGTGAGCTGCCAGCGCATCAGGCTTGAGTGACAGCTGTCACCCCTAGATCCCATTTGCCTACAATGTCCATACTAGCCCTCTGAAAACCAGTCCCTTCAGCCCACAATACCCATACTAGTGCTCCAGAAAGCCCCCCCTCCCCCACTGGCCACCAATTTTGGAATTGGTGGAGAGGTGGAATATTGCGTTGGGAGACCGGCCCTCCCGTGTGAACATGGGACCCAACCGGTCCCACTTAGTCTAGTAATAAATTGAATTGTTCTTCATCTCTGATCTTTTAAAGTAAACTACTGAAAATTATCTGTCTGAAGAGCTCCGACCTGAAAGGGCCCCGACCTGTTCATTCCCTCCACAGATGCTGCCTGACCCATGCTGTTCCTCCAGGCCTTTGCGTTTTGCTCTATCTTGGAAAACACAAGATTTCCAGTATCTTCTGTTCCTTATGTCTACTATTTATAACATACATTTTGGGTTTGTTCCAACTAGAACAGCTTGAAGCAATAATCCATGAATATTTCATCAAATATTAATACCAAATCTCAAACATTTCACAAATAGAGCATATAACATAAAACAGTCCAGCACAAGATCAGAGCCTTCGGCCCATTATGTCTGTGCTGAATATGAAACCAAGAACAGCCCTAATCTGCCTGTACATTGTCCATATCCCTCCATTCCCTGCATATCCATGTGCTTATCCTTAAATGTCACTATTGTATCTGCCTCCACCACCAACCCCACAGGGCATTCTAGGCCCCCACCACCCTCTGTGTAAATAACTTGCCCTGTACATCTCCGTTAAACGTTGCCCGTCTCACCTTAAAGCTACACTGTCTAGTACTTGATATTTCCATCCCCGTAAATAGGTTCTGACCATCTGTCCTATCAATACCTGGTATTGCTTGCCATTGTCTTTGCAAACTTTCACTGTGCTCTTTGTTGTTGGTAAGCTGCCGTGTTCAGTTAAATGTGCTTTAATACCCCATGCTATCCTATTTTCATTGTGAATCATGATTGCCATCTGGAGGTTTATTTTGCAAATGTACATGAAATGTTAAAAGCACTGGAGAGCAAGTATTTTCAGACATACAGAAGTGAGTAAAATCCTTCCTGTCAATAGCGACCTAATGCAGACAAATCTTTAGCATCATAAAGAAATTACTTATATCATAAATTAGTCATCATTGTTACAAAATGACTCATTACCATTGTTTGCTTTTGCAAATTCCCATTGTGACTTATCTCAGTCTCTCTCTGTAACTAAATACAAATTATTTAAAAATAAAATACTGTATAAATGTACAAAAGCATTACTACTATTAAATCTATTAAAAAAAGTGATACGAGCAGAATAAAACCCCTGTCTCGCAGTGCGAATCCACCCACGAGTGATCCCGAGTTAAAAACAAATCAAACTCATGGTAATCACGTAGAATTAACGTAACGGGAACGTCAGAACTCATGGACGTAACTTAGCGACTCATAACGCTAATGGCAGGTACTCAGGAAACTTGTTAACTTGTGAAAAATTTTCATCATGTTGAAAGATTTCCACAAGTCAAATGTTCTCTTGAAGGAAAATTTGAAACTTTTAAACTCGTTGTAATACCGTAGTAGCCCGTGAGTTTACCGTAGTGACTCGTGAGTAACTCGTGGGTTTGGCCTGAGTGCCAGAAATGAAAGGTTGAAGATTAATCAGATCTTAATGGAACATTTTCAGTGAAGGAGCAAAAAAGCACTTACCGGGGATCTGAGAAACAGTGGCAAAAGGAAAGCCGCATTGCGAGAGTTCATTTACATAGAAACATAGAAATATAGAAAATAGGTGCAGGAGGCGGCCATTTGGCCATTCGAGCCAGCACCGCCATTCATTGTTGTAGATGGTTTATATGCAACCAATAATATAGTTACCTCACTCCCATTAACCCCGCCCAGTTAACATCAATCATAACGTCTTCCCCTCAGTAGGAAAATGTAGCCGGTGCTTGAAGGTGTATGTAATACCCAGTGCTATCATTAAAAGATGTTGCACACTTAAGAGCTTGTAAAGTTTTCATTTACATGGTGTCAAAGCTGGAAGATACTTGCGTCCTCCTGTTTATCGGTTTTTATTTCTTTTTTTTGATTTGTGTTTTTGTGCTTTATCTCTTTGGCCATGGCGTCCTCTTGCAGAAAGCCCGAGCAGCTTGTCTTTTGATGCTGACATCTCTGAGCGCTGGGCCACGTTTGAATTTGATTTCACACACTTTGTCAACGTCGCACACCGCGCTGATCCTGACTCCCTTAAAGCTTCCCTCCTACTCAACCTTGTCGGACCTGATGCCATGAAGAGAGCCAGAACTTTCACCTACGCTCCAGCGGTCCTGGGCGTCGATGATGAGGTGATTACTCCTGCAGAGTCTGCTGACGACCCCGCTTGCCTGCTACGTAAGTTCAGGGAGATTTGTGACCTGCCCTCGAACCGCATTCTAGAGAGGGCACGGTTCTTTACAAGGAGACAGTTGCCTGATGAACCTGTTGAATGTTTTATTGCTGATTTGCGTCATCTCGCCCAGCGGTGCCGTTTTGGCGACATGACAGACCAGCTCACTAGAGACATTTTAGTAACTGGCATGCGTGACCAGAAGCTGCGATGTGAGCTTTTGAGGGATCCGGATCTAACGTTGGACAAAGCTATGCATGCCTGCAGATTGTCTGAGGTCGTTGTTTTGCAAGAGGACCACCGGGACTCGTGCAATAAATCTGTCAACCTGGCTGGGTTTAGGAGCCCACAGCCTCGGATGGGAAACAATGTTTTTCTGCCGCGTGCCCGCCCTGGACCTGGCGATGTGCCCCGAAAATGGTGCCCGAACTGTAACTACATGCACCATAGACTGTCGACGTGTCCCGCCTTGGTAAAACCTGTAACTTTTGTAAAAAGCTGAACCATTTCTCAGCCTCCTGTCGCTTACTCCGTTCCCGTGGGAGCCAGGCACAAGCTTCCAGTCCCAGTCTAAACATGCTGGCGCAATCTGATCTCTGTTTCGACTCACAGCCCAATTTAGTTGAATGCAATGGTGCAGAGCCAATTAATTCTGCCGAGGACTCTCATGTGTTTACCCTCCTACAGACACCCGCCCACCGCAATGATCCCTCCGTACCTGTGACTGTCAATGGCGTAACCTTCTCTGCCAAATTAGATACTGGCGCGAAAGTCAATGTTTTGTCCATGAATCTTTTCAACAAGATAAGGAATAATGAGCCTCTGGTTGTTGACGATGCTACCCTGCACGCCTATGGTGGAGAGATTCTAAGGCCTGCGGGGAGGGCCACTTTAACTTGCGTGCTGCAAAAGGCCACAAGAAACCTGGTTTTCTATGTTTTGAACTCTGACTGTGTAACCCTGTTGGGCAACCGTGCGTGCCAGGATCTTGGCCTGGTCTCCTTTGACCGCACGGTCCACAAAGTGCAACTGTCGTTTGACCCGGTTGCTGAATACCAGGACCTGTTCGACGATGACCTGGGGAAGTTACCAGTGTCATACCATATTTCCATTGACCCAAATATACAACCCGTGGTCCGCGCACCTCACAGGGTGTCTCACGCCATGAAGGACAAGGTCGAGGCGATGCTCAACGAGATGGTCGAAAAGGGGGTGCTAGTAGCAGTTAGCGAGCCCACCGATTGGGTCTCCACCATGGTTGCCACGATTAAGAAAGACAAGAACGAGATACGCGTGTGTATCAACCCGAAGGACTTAAACCTTGCCATCAGGCGACCACACTACCCCATGCGGTCTGTTGAGGATGTGGCGGCAAAGGTCGGGCAAGCCACCATCTTTTCGGTCCTAGACGCTAAGAACTCGTTTTGGCAGATCCCGTTGGACAAAGCGTCTTCTGACCTGACGACCTTCGCCACACACCGTTCGGCAGATTCAAGTTCCTGCGAATGCCATTCGGCATCAATTCTGCTAGCGAGGTGTTCCAGCGGACGATGGAGCAATTATTCGCGGACCTGCCATGTGCCAATCATCGTGGATGATATCCTGGTTTATGGGAAGGACATTGCCGAGCACGACCTGAACCTCCGCCGCGTCCTGGATCGCGCGCGACGGTCGCACCTGAAGCTGAATCCCAAGAAGTGCCGGTTTCGTGTCTCAGAGGTCACGTATGTTGGACATGTTTTCACCCCTAACGGACTAAAGCCCGACCCCTTGAAGGCAGCTGCCATCTGCGAAATGGCAGCCCCCACCGACGTGCCAGGTCTGCAACGATTCTTGGGCATGGTGAACTACCTTGGCAAGTTTATACCAAACCTCAGTGAGCTGAGTGCTCCCCTGCGGCAGCTGACAAAAAAGGATATCGCCTGGGCCTGGCTCCCATATCACCAGCAGGCCTTTGACCGCCTCAAGTCGAAACTGATTAGCACTCCGACGTTGCGGTTCTTCGACGTGGGTCGCCCCATCACCGTCACCTGTGACGCTTCCAAGTTCGGCCTGGGTGCGGCCTGCCTTCAGTCTGTCGATGGATCGCTGCATCCTGTCTCCTATGCCTCCCGCACCATGACGGACACCGAGCAGCGGTACGCTCAGATCGAGAAAGAGCTGCTCGCGGTGGTGTTCGCCTGCTCCAAGTTCAGAGACTTCCTGTTCGGCAGCAGATTTACGGTCGAAACCGACCACCAGCCACTGGTGACAATCCTGAACAAGCCGATTCACGCTGCCCCTGCCAGGCTGCAGCGTATGATGCTGCAGCTCCAGCGTTTCGACTTTGACATAATCTACAAGAAGGGCACCGAGATGCACATTGCGGACACCCTATCGCGCGCCCCGCAGACCTCCTGCGCTCGCCACCCCTACGAAACAGAGGACTTGCTCGTACTGGGAGTTAACTTTATTCCACCAAGCAGCTACAGGTTTTGGCCGAGCACACCGCTGCCGATCCGGTTTTGCAGCAGCTTGCCTCGGTGATTAAAGCAGGGTGGCCAACAAAGCGCTCCGCCGCGCCATCTGAAACACAGCCTTTCTTCCTGGTCCGCGACGAACTGGTGCTCCAGGATGGCGTTATCGTCAAGGGACATAAAGTTGTGGTCCCGTCCTCCCTGTTTGACTTTTACTTTTGTGCAGCCCACAGCGGACACCCTGGGGACGATGCAACACTCGCCCACGCTCAGTGCCAATTCTATTGGCCTGGAATGGCCAAATATATCCGAGACCGAGTTTCTGCCTGCTCCACGTGCAACAGTCTTGCGCCACACCAGCAGCGACAGCCCCTGCTGCAACAGCCCGCCCCTGCTTTGGCCTGGTCCTCGCTGGCTGCCGACATATTCGAGTGGCGTGGTAACCACTACCTTGTCCTGGTCGACTCGTACTCCAACTGGTTCGAAGTGGATTTGCTGACATCCCTCACGTCGGAGATGGTGATCCGCAAGCTGCGGAAACACTTCTCCACTTTTGGGACCCCGGTCAGGCTGCAGACTGACAACGGCAGGCAGTTTACAAGCCGAGAATTCAAAAGCTTTGCCGACAAGTGGAACTTCGTGCATTTCACCAGCAGCCCAGAGTACCCACAGAGCAACGGCCTAGCAGAACGGGCCGTCCGCAGCGCCAAGCTTCTGATGGAACAGGCGCGACTATCCAATTCTGATTTGTATTTGGATCTCCTGCACCTCAGGAATGTTTCCAGGGATCCGGCCATGGGGTCACCTGCTCAGCGTCTGATGTCCAGAACTACCAGATCCACCGTCCCGATTGCCCAGCGCCAGCTGAAACCTCGGGTGCTGGAGCCCGCCTCCGTGCAGAGGCGAATTCAAGAGAAACATGACAGCCAGCGGCGTTCCCACGATCGGTCGTGCAGACCACTCGATCCTCTGTTGCCCGGACAGGTTGTTCGATTGCAGACCGCCAGTGGTCACTACCGTCTGGCCACCGTGGTTGGGGTGGCCGACTTACCTCGTTCGTATCTGGTCGACTGTGAGGGTTCCATCTACCGAAGAAGCCGACAACACCTGCTTGCGGTTAATGAGCCACAGCCGCAGCCCCCTGGGCCCTATGCCCCTCCACTCTCCTATCAGCAGCCGGCTGCCGCCCCGGCTGGTGTTCCCTGCATGCCTCGGTCCCCGTCGCGGGCGCCTCGTTCCCCTCTGCGCGGGTCCCCTGTTGCCGATCGCGGTTCTCCCTCTCCTGTTTCTCCCACCCCAATGCCCTTCCCTGGTTCCCCGGCTGCCTTGCGTCCTCCTGCTTCTTCTGCTCTTTCGGGGGGAGGGGGAGACGTCCGTACGCGCTCGGGCAGGATCAGTAAGCCGCCTGTTCGCTACGGCGATTTCGTTTAATTCTGCTGTTTAATTCGGTTGTCGTGACAACAATCTGTTTTTTGATTTCTAAGGGGAAGGATGTAGATGGTTTATATGCAACCAATAATATAGTTACCTCACTCCCATTAACCCCGCCCAGTTAACATCAATCATAACGCCTTCCCCTCAGTAGGAAAATGTAGCCGGTGCTTGAAGGTGTATGTAATACCCAGTGCTATCATTAAAAGATGTTGCACACTTAAGAGCTTGTAAAGTTTTCATTTACAATTGGGATCATGGCTGATCATCCACAATCAGTAACCTGTGCCTGCCTTCTCCACATATCCCTTGATTCCGTGACAATAAACTAAACTAAACTATACATCTTGTATCTGTGCACTGTGGACGGCCTGATTCTGATCATGTATAGTCTTTCTGCTGACTGGTAAAGCACGGAACAAACAAAAACTTCTCACTGTACCTCGGTTTACGTGACAATAAAATAAACAAAATATTCATCGCAGTGCTGATCTCAGGCAGCTGATGATGGGAAATCCAAAATACCGGCACTGGGGCCAGTGGTGGAGTTGCTGCCTTACAGCGCCAGAGACCCGGGTTCAATCTTGACTACCGGTGCTGTCTGTACGGGGTTTGTACGTTCTCCCCGTGACTGTGGTTTGTACATTTTCCCCGGGAGCTCCAGTTTCCTCCCACACTCCAAAGACGTACAAGTTTGTAAGTTAATTGGCTTGGTGTAATTGTAAATTGTCTCTAGCGTGTGTAGCTATGCGGGATCGCTGGACGGCATGGACTTGCTAGGCTGAAAGACATGCTTCCACACTGTGTCTCTACACTAAACTAAACTAAACTAAACCTCAAGAGAAAAACTTACTTTGCTTTTGTATTGGGCAGAGTCTGTGACAGTGGTCACGCTTTTGTTTTGTTTCCTTGCCTGTGAACTGGCTAGAATTTGCAAAGGTCAGCAGTCAGGAAATACTGACTAAAAAGGAGGGGGGGGGGGAGTTCAGCTACCAGTCTATGATGTATGAGGGCAAGTTTCTTTGCAGACGCAACCTTCTGCCCCGAGCTAAACGCTTCAGATACTCTTTTCAAAAATTCAGGTTCATAGAAAGAAATGTGAGCAACTTTGTTTAGTTTAAGGAGTGTCAAAATGAACTGCAGATACCTGTTTGCACTGAAGATACACAATAATGCTGGAGTAACTCAGCAGGTCAGGCAGCATCTCTGGGTAAAAGGAACAGGTGATGGTGTTGGGTCTGATGAAGATGTCTCGACCCGAAACAACACCGACTGCTTTTCTCCAGAGCTGTTGCCTGACCTGCTGAATTACTCCAGCACTTTGCGTCTATCATTTGTTTATTTTATTTTAGTTAGTGTACAGTGAAAAGCTTTTTGTTGCATGCTATCCAGTCAACGGAAATACTATATATGATTACAACGAGCCGTCCAGAGTGTACGGATACAGAATAAAGGGAATAACGTTTATTGAGAGGGGATTGGTGAGCTTTGCTTTCAATTTTATTTCAGCATGGAACTATTGCACAGCTTCTATGAATAATATTTATAGACTATGTTCTATATTCTACCAAAGATTGCATTACAAAGTGGGAAGCCATGAATGTCGAGACCCTTCTTCTACTCAGGACTGTTTGACCCAAAACGTCACCTTCCCACGTTCTCCGGAGATACTGCTGCCCGACCCACTGAGTTACACCAGCACCTAGTGGCTTAGGAACTGTAGATGCTGGTTTACTTAAAAAGACACAAAGTGTTGGAGTAACTCAGCAGGTCAGGCAGCAGCATCTCCGGAGAACATAGATAGACGGATGAGGTTTTGGGTCGGGACCGTTAATGTAGAAGATAGCACCGTTCCTTGTATCTGCATTAACCTTGGAGTTTGTTTGTGAAATGCCTTCAGGTCCCCTGTAGAGAGAGGATATCTCTCCCATCTGTGCGTCAATTATAATCACAGAGCTCGCTCGCTCTCGAGGGTCAATATAGTGTACCTTCCACTTCTTCATCAGCTGTATAATCAGTTCCTGCCCATTGCCTCAAAGTGCCACCAGGCTGCAAGTCATCCAAGTTAGCTTTAACCCGTGCTCTCTCACACTATGTCATTGCTCTGATAGACATACTGGGTGAGTAGAGAGATACACACTCCTATACCTCTGGTCTACGGACCTTGCTGTCGGGGGAATAAATAACATTAATGTTCAATTTACCTAATCTTTTTGTTAGAAGTTTACCAACGTTTTGATGAGAGATAAATTGAGGGAATAAAACAATCTTACTAGACAAAAAAAGCTGGAGTAACTCAGCCAAGCCGGAAGCATCTCTGGAGAGAAGGGTCGAAATGTTTTTGCAGTTTGAAGAAGGGGCTCGACCAGAAACGTCACCCATTCCTTCTCTCCAGAAATGCTGCATGTCCCGCTGAGTAACTCCAGCATTTGGTGTCTATCTTCGGTGTAAACCAACATCTGCAGTTCCTCCCGACACAAAACAGCTTATGATTGATGCCACACCTTGAACAAATACAGTTCAAATGGACTTTTGAATACAATTTTGGAAAGATTGTTTCTTGAAACAAACTGCTCTAAAGGTTTGATGGAAGGAATTGCAGATAGTAGTTTAAACCAAAGATAGACACAAAATGATGGACTAACTCAGCTGGTCAGGCAGCATCTCTGGAGAAAAGAAATAGGTGATGTTTCGGATCGAGATCGTTCTTCAGGCTGGGTCTTTTTATAGTGTATAAAAAATGCATGACATAATTTTTACCATGTGATGATTTTTCCTCACTACCTACCCCTCACCTATTTTTGTATCATCTGAAAACTTGATCACACAGCCTTCAATCCCCTCATTGAACGTGAAGAGTAGCGCCCCCTGACCGACCCCAGTACCGACCCCTGTGGAACACTGCAAGTATCTGGCAGCCATCCAGCCTACCTGCTACCCATGCTAATATGTACCCTTTGATACCATGGGCTCGCAACCTCCATAGTAGGCTCACATGGGGCAAAGGCTGTCTGAAAATCTAGGTAAACAACATCTACTGACTCACCTTTGTCTGTCCTTTGATATGATACGATACAATATGATAGAACTTTATTTATCCCAGGAGGGAAATTGGTTTGCCAACAGTCATAATAGACAACAAGATAAATGAAACATGAAATTAAAGTGATGAGTGGAAAGTCCAGGATTGGGGATGTGCAAAGATTGGGGGGATAAATGTCATCTGGTAGTTCAAGTCTTCTGTTATCCAGCCGCACGTGCGTCAATCTTCAAAGCAGCGGTGTGAAATCACAGGTAATAGTGACTGAAGTATAATAGTAAGATAACAGAAGACTAGAACTACCAGATTACATTTATGAGGGTTGGGAGGAGAGGGCACGTAGTCCCTCATCATAACTCCTCATAAAATAAAGATCAAACTTCAAACTGGTAAGTTCTCATTTAATCTTACTATTTTACTTGGGAGTCACATGAGTGACTACGTGTAGATTTCAAAACTCTGTGATTTCATGCCGCAGATTCAAATCCCGGCCTCTCACTGCATTGATTGATTCAGCATAATTAAATAATCAATAATGCATCGATCATAACATTGCTTAAACAAATTAACGGTTTATTTTTACAAAGAAAACAATAGCAACCCCTCTATCCCAGGGGGAAACTATATAACTGAACTTAAAACAGAATCAGCAAATACCCCCAGCTTTGCAATTGGCTTATGATAAAATCTCTGGAACATCAGTTCACTGGACTATCCTGCGGCCGCGAGGATATGGTCTATAGGCACGTCCATCGCCCTGGCCGCTGAAGTTGATGTTGCCCTGGTGGAATGAGATTTGAATTTATCACTATCAATCCCAGCGCTCACCAGCACCTGCTTTAGCCACCTTGAAATTGTTTGCACCAACACCTTACAGTGCAGTTTTTTGTGGCTAATAAACAATGCTGACTCTGTTCTTCTTAGGGTTCTGGTAGCCTCAATGTAATGGGACAAATATGACACTACACACAGGTGGGAATCCTTGGGCTTTGCCGAAAAGACAATCTTACACCCTGTCACCCCTATTTTACTCTGCTTGAGCAGATCATAAACCTAAAATGTGATGGCATCTGCTGATACCTCCATCCTGTCTAGCCGCAGCTCCTGTAATGTCTGCACACGTTGGGCTGATACCAACGCCATAAGCATGACCACCATCATGGTTAGTTTGGGCTAGAGATCGGACTGTGACAAGAGTCCACTGGCAAAGGAGCATAAGAAGTTTGCTTACATTCCAGATAACCGAACACCTGGGCCTATGAGGATTAGAATTAAAAACTCCCTTCATAAATCTAGAGACTAACGGATGTATCCCCACTGAATGTAATTCTGACACCATGGGTAAATAAGAAGACAGAGAACTTCTGGCTGTATTGATCACACTACAGCTTAACATTTGATCGAAATAGAGAGTTGACAAGAACTCCAGCACCTCTGGGATGCCTGCAGTTTGATAGGAAATATTCTGCCGTAAGGAGAACACCTCCCACTTTCTTATCGAAGAACTTTACTGCTTTTGGGTACTATCCCTCCAGGCCGCAGTGATAACATCCACTCAGCGATCGGATAATCCTCTCCCCAGGTATGGCCTCCTTAGAATCTGCAAATTAACAGATCAATACGATCATGTAAAGGATGTTGATCGGCAGTTACCGGATTCACCAGCAGGTTTCTATGTTTGGGAACAATCATGTCAGGCTGAGTAGCCATCTCCAAAACATGGGAGTACCATGGCTGAGTAGGCCAGTCGGGTACCACCAATACTCCTGAAGCGGAGTCCTGCTTGATTTTTTGCAGGCATCGACTGACTGCCTGCGGCGACTCTTGCGGAGCTCCGGAACATAAACGGCTTAACTACATTAACTATATTATGCAGAGAGTCAGAACTGGACCTAGGGTGGAGATTTTTGATTGGAGAAAGGCTAACTTTGAGGGAATGCGTAAGGATTTAAAAGGAGTGAATTGGGACACTCTGTTTTATGGGAAGGGATGTAGAAGAGAAATGGAGGGACATTTAAAGGGGAAATTGTAAGAGTACAGAATCTTTAATGTCCCTGTTAGGGTGAAAGGAAATAGTAAAAATTGGAAAAAGCCATGGTTTTCAAGGGAAATTGGACACGTTTCGAAAAAAGAGAGATATCTACAATATTTATAGGAGGCATGGAATAAAATGAGGTGCTAGAGGAGTATAAAGAATGTAAAAAAAGAATCTTAAGAAAGAAATTAGGAAGGCTAAAAGAAGATATGAGGTTGCTTTGGCAAGAAAGGTGAAAGTAAATCCAAAGGGTTTCTACAGCTATATTAATAGCAAAAGGATCACAAGGGATAAAATTGGACCATTACGGAGACAGAATGGACAGCTAATCTGCAGAGCCAAAAGAGATGGGGGAGATATTGAACAATTTTCTTTTCTTCGGTATTCACCAAGGAGAAGGATATTGAACTATGTGAGGTAAGGGAAAAAAGTAGAGTAGCTATGGAAACTATGAGATTCAAAGAGGAGAAGTACTGACAATTTTGAAAAATATAAAAGTGGATAAGTCTCCAGGTTCCTGACAGGATATTCCCTAGGACATTGAGGGAAGTTAGTGTAGAAATAGCAGGAGCTATGACAGAAATATTTCAAATGTCATTAGAAAACAGGAATAGTTTCCAGAGGATTGGCGTACTGTGCATGTTTGTTCCAATTGTTTAAAAAGGGTTCAAAGAATAACACCTAGCAAATTATAGACCTGTTAGTTTGACGTCAGTGGTGGGTTGAATTAATGAAAGGATACTTAGTGATAATATATATAAGCATCTGGATAAACAGGGTCTGATCAGGAACAGTCAACATGGATTTGTGCCTGGAAGGTCATGTTTGACAAACCTTCTTGAATTTTTTGAAGCGGTCACTAGGGAAATTGATGCGGGTAAAGCAGTGGATGTTGTCTATATGGATTTCAGTAATGCCTTTGACGAGTTCCCCATGGAAGGTTGGTTAAGAAGGTTCAATCTTTGGGTGTTAATGGCGGAGTAGCAAGATGGATTCAACAGTGGCTGAATGGGAGATGTCAGAGAGTAATGGTGGATGGCTGTTTGTCAGGTAAATCAGAGCATTGAATATAGGATAGGGAAGTAATAGGGAGTATGTGAACAATTATGGTCGCCTAATTATAGGAAGGATGTCAACAAAATAGAGAGAGTACAGAGGAGATTTACTAGAATGTTGCCTGGGTTTTTCCAGCAATTATGTTACAGAGAAAGCTTGAACAAGTTAGGTTTTTATTCTTTGGAGCGCAGAAGGTTAAGGGGGGACGATTGAGGTCTTTAAAATGATGAAAGGGATAGACAGAGTTGACGTGGATAAGCTTTTCCCATTGAGGGTAGGGAAGATTCAAACAAGAGGGCATGACTTGCGAATTAAGGGACGGAAGTTTAGGGGTAACGTGAGGAGGAACTTCTTTACTCAGAGGGTGGTGGGCTGTGTGGAATGAGCTTCCAGCAGAAGTGGTGGAGGCAGGATCGATTTTAAACATTTAAAAGTAAAAGTGGATAGGTATATGGACGGGAATGGAATGGAGGGGTATGGTCTGAGTGCAGGTAGATGGACTAGGGAAAACAAATGATCGGCACGGACTGGATGGGACGAGAGAGCCTGTTCATTCCGTGCAGTAATTGTTATATGGTTATATGGTTACAACTTCCAACAACTTACCTGCATCAGGGAAACGGCAGTAATCGATGCCGTTTCAGACAGGCTGCTTGGGCAGCTGAAAGCGCTGGCAAATTTTGCGATCTCCCGCAGCTGCGGGAGCGCCGGACTTTAAATTCCGACCCGAATTAAGAACCCAGGTACAGCACCCGGAAACCCCGGGATGACCTCCAGAGCCGACGGGCTGGACATCCCAGAAAAAATGAAGCTGGTGCTGCTGACTCTGATGGAACCCACGTTCGTTATGGAGCTGGAGCTGCGTCTGTGAGTTAATTCCCGTTCCAGCACAGGTCCGCAGAAACAGCAGGTACAGTCAACCCAGTACCTGGAAACAAAGGGGAAGCCTCCATTGTGTCTGGAAATGTGGCCGGGCGGGCAGGACTTCAGGTCAGACTGAAGCGCAGGGGACTTCGGCCCCCCCCTCTCCCTACTATCCTAACTGGCCAATGTACAGTCCCTTGAAAATAAAGTGGAGCACGTAGGGCAAGGCCTGCTCTATCAAAGGGAGCTGAGAGAATGCTCTGTGTTCTGTTTCACAGAGACATGACTCACCCCCAGCTCCCCAGACTCAGCGGTCCAGCCTGAAGGGTTCTCCATCCACCGCATAGACCGTACACTGGCATCGGGGAAAGGGAGAGGAGGGGGCGTCTGCCTCATGGTCAAACTCTGCGTGGAGCTCAGACGTAGGCAGTCCTGTCCAACTCCTGCTTTCCACATCTCGAACATCTGGCGGTGAAGTGCCATCCCTTCTACCTTCCGAGGGAATTGACCTACATCATCCTGACCGCGGTCTACATCCCACCGCAGGCAGACGTCCGCCTAGTACTAGGAGGAGCTGCACGCCATGGTCAACAAACACAAGACGTCTTAAACCCCGAGGCAATTTACCACCATTGCTGGGGACTTCAATAAGGCAAACCTAAAGAAATCACTCCCCAACTTCCATCTTCTGCTGCACCAGAGGACCCAAACACCCTCGACCACTGCTACACCACCATCAAAAATGCTTATCGCTCTATCCCTCGCCCTCACTTCGGTAAATCCGACCATAACCGCGGTGCTGCTTCTTCCAGCCTACAGCAGCAATTAAAGAGCGCACCCCCAGAGGTGAGGACAGTACAGAGCTGGTCGGGGGGGGGGGGGGGGGGGGGGGGGGGGGGGGGGGGGGCCCAAAGGAAAAAAACTACAGGACTGTTTGGAGTCGTTTTACTGGGCAATGATCAAGGCACTCGCAACGGACTTGAATGAATACGCCACAGTCGTTAAAGACTTTCATTAAGAAATGTGTGGAGGACTGCATCCCTACAAAAAACTTTCGGAATGTTTTCCCATATCAGAAAACCTTGGAGAACTGTGAGATCCGCACTTGTTCTGAAGCCCAGGACACCGGAATCATGTCTGATGATACTTTGGTTATTACACTTAAGTTCCTGATACGACCTTCGTAAGGCCATCAAAAAGGCCAAAAGGGTTCTGCTCCAAAACTGGAGGATGTAGACAGATGATTTGGCAGCTGTGGCGGGGGATCATGAATGTATTCACATGTTCCTACAAGGCGAGAACCAGGAGGCAGCTCGGTGTCGGCGAAACATCAACTCCCTGGATGAGCTCAATGCATTTTAAGCATGCTTTGATAGGTATAACACCCCCCCCCCGATGTTTGCCTAACCACCCCCCCCCGTGCCCCCCCCCACCCACCCCCCCCCCCCCACCCCCCCCCCCCCCCAACACTCTCCCCCCCCCCCCACCACCCCACCCCCTCTCCCACCCCCCATCTGCATTGTATCAACAGTACACATTCCACCGAGTCCCAACATCCAGGGAACCACCTCCTTTCCCATCACCCGGCCGCCCCCCCCCGCCCCTCCCCCCCCCCAACACCACTCCCCCCCTCCCCCCCCCCGAAAAGCATCTGGACCTGATGGCATACACG
>CM069133.1:114065817-114117616 GCA_035221665.1 Okamejei kenojei | reverse complement strand
TGACTGTGTAACCCTGTTGGCAAACCGTGCGTGCCTGGAACTTGCCTGGTCTCCTTTGACCGCACGGTCCACAAAGTGCAACTGTCCGGTTGACCCGGTGCTGATACCCAAGGACGCTTTCGACGATGACTGGGGAAGTTACCAGGTCATACCATATTTTCCATTGGCCCAAATATACAACCCGGTCCGCACACCTCACAGGTTCTCACGCCATGAAGGACAAGGTCGAGGCGATGCTCCAACGAGATGGTCGAAAAAGGGTGCTATTAGCAGTTAGCGGAGCCCACGATTGTGGGTCTCCACCATGGGTTGCCACGATTAAGAAAGACTAACGGATACTGCGTGTGTATCAACCCGAAGGACCTTAAACACTTGCCAGCAGGCACCACACTACCCATGCTCTGTTGAGGATGTGGGCCGGCAAAGTCGGGCAAGCCACCATCTTTTCGGTCCTAGACGCTAAGAACTCGGTTGGCATATCCCGTTGACCAAGCTGTCTTCTGACCTGACGACCCTTCCGCCACATCACCCAACCGTTCGCAGATTCAAGTTTTCCTCGCGAATGCCAATCGGCATCAATTCAGCTAGCGAGGTATTCCAGCGGACTATGGAGCAAATTATTCGCGAACCTGCCATGTGCCACTCATCGTGGATGATATCTCGGGTTTATGGAAGGACATTGCCGAGCACGACCTGAAACCGTCCGCCTCTGGATCGCGCGCTGACGGTCGCTACCTGAAGCTGAATCCCAAGAAGTGCCCGGTTTCATGTGTCTCGAGTCACGTATTTTGGACCTGTTTTCACCCCCACCAACAGGACTAAAGCCCGACCCCCTTGAAGGCAGCTGCCATCTGCAAATGGCAGCCCCCCACCGACGTGCCAGGTCTGCAACGATTCTTGGGGCATGGTGAGACAACCTTTTGGCAAGTTTATACCAAACCTCAGTGAGCCCTGAGTGCTCCCTGCGGCAGCCTGACCAAAAAAGGATATCGCCTGGTCCTGGCTCCCATAACACCCAGCAGGCTTTGACCGCTCTCAAGACGCAACTGATTAGCGCACCGACGTTGCGGTTCTTCGACGTTGGTCGCCCCATCACCCGTCACCTGTGACGCTTCCAAGTTCGGCCTGGTGACGGCCTGCTCCATTCTGTCCAGAAGGATCGCTGCATTCCTGTCTCCTATGCCTCCCCACCATGACGACACCGACAGCGGTACGCTCCGAATCGAGCAAGAGCTGCTCGCGGGTGGTGTATTCGCCATGCCATCTACCTAAGTTCAGAGACTTCCTGTTAGGCCAGCAGTTTTTTACGGTCTCGAAAGACCCGAACCACCAGCCACTGGGGGACAATCCTGAACAGCCGAATTCACGCTGCACCTGCCAGGCTGCAGCGTATGATGACTGCAGCTCCAGCGTTACTCAACTTTCGGACTTTGACGATAATCTACAAGAAAGGCACCGAGATGCACATTTGCGGACACCCTATCGCGCGGGTACCCCGCAGAACCTCCTGCGCTCGGCCAACCCCTACGAAACAGAGGACTTTGGCTCGTTCTGGGAGTTTAAACTTTATTCCTCAACAAGGAAAGCTATGGTTTTGGTCCGAGCACACCGCATGCCGATCCGGTTTGTGCATGCAGCTTGTAGCCTCGGTGATTAAGCAGGGTGGCCAACAATAAGAGCTCCGCCTCGCCATCTCGAAATCACAAGCCTTGCTTTCCTGGTCAGCGACGATACTGGATAGCATCCATGGATGGCGTCTAATAGTCAAGGGACTTATAGTTGTGGTCCCCGTCCCTCCACTCTGTTTGAATTTTACTTTTGTTGCAAGACCACAGCGGACCACCCTGGAGGACGATGCCAACACTCGCCACGGCTTCTAGTGCCAATTCTTTGGCTCCTGAATGGCCCAAATTATTCCGAGATCAACCGACACGTCTTCTGCCGTGTCTACAAGATGCCATAAACATCGTCTTGCGCACACTCTCACTGCAGCGACAGCCCCTGCTTGAACAAGCTAGTCCACTGATTTAGGGCTATGCGTCCTCGCTGGGTCCTGCCCGTACATTTCGAGTGGGTTGGTAACACACTTCACTGTGTGCCTGGTCGTCGCGTCACCCTCTAACTGCCGTTCACTCACGAAGTGGATTTGCTGAAGACATCACTTCTACGTCGGAGATTGGTGATCCGCAATGCGTTTGCGACACACTTCCTCACTTTTGGGAACCCCCCCTTGCCGTTGGTGCAGGCTGCTCGAGGACGTGACAACGGCAAGGCAAGTTTTTACAAGCCCGAGAATTCAGAATAAGCTTTTGCGACTTGTGGATACTTCGTGCTATTTCACCAGCAGCCAAGAGTACCCACAGAAGCAACAGCCTAGACAGAATACTGGGCCTGTCCGCACAGCGACATAGCCCTTCTGACTGGAACTCAGGCCCACGGCGGAACTATCCAATTCTGATTTCGTATTTGGATCTCTGACACCTCAGGAATGTTTCCAGGGATCCGGACATCATGGGGTGGGTCACCTGCTCAGCGATATGATGTCAGGAACTACCGAAGAATTTCCAACACGTCCGAATTGCCACCTAGCGCCAGCTGATACCTCGGCGTGCTGGATTGCTCAGCTCCATATGCAGAGGCCGTATTCTCTACGAGAAACATTGAAGCCAGCGGCGTTCCCGTCACGACGTCGGTCGTGCAGTGACGCCACATCGGATCCTCTGTTGCCGGACAGCGTTGTATTCTTGACCTTTGCAGACCGCCAGCCTGTGGTCTCTACCTCGTCTCTGGCCACCGTCGGTTGGGTGGACCCGACTTTACCTCGTTCGTAATTCATGGTAGACTGTGAGGGGGGTTCCATCTACCGAAGAAGCCGGACAACACCATGCTCTGCGGTTAATGAGACGCCACAGCCGCAAGCCCCGTGGGCGCTTTGCCACCTCAATCTAATTATCAGACAGCCTCGGGCTGCCGCCCTGCCCGGCTGGGTGTTCGCTTGACATGCCTCGGTCCCCGTCGGGGCGCTTCGTTCCCCTCTGCGCAGGGGTCCTTGTTGCCGATCGCGGTGTCTCCACCATCTCCTGTTTCTCCTCCTCCATCCTCAATGACATTCCCTGGTTCCGGCTGCCTTGAGTACTAATGCATTCTTCTGCTGCTTTCGGGGCTGTGGCGCATGAGGAGGGATGACGTTCACGTACGCGCTTCGCGGCAAGGATCACGTAAGCTCGCCCCTCGTCTCGCCTGACGGCCGGATTTTCGTATTAATTCTGTGTTTAATTCGGCTATGTCGTGACAACAATCTGTTTTTTGATTTCTTAAGGGGAAGGATGCTAGATGGTTTATATGCAACCATGTAATCTAGTTACCTCACTACCTCATTAACCCCCGCTCTCCAGTTTATGCATGCAATACCCCCATAACTGCTTCGCTTCTCAGTAGTGAAAATGTAGCCGGGTGCTGGTACAGGTGTACTGTATTAACCTGTGCTATCATTAGAGAAGATGTTGCACACTTAAGAGCTTGTAAAGTTGTTCATTTTACAGATTGTGATCATGGCTGGATAATCCACAATTCAGTAAAACTTGTGCCTGCCTTCTCTATCATATCCCTTGATTCCGTGGAACAATAAAACTAGCTAATACTAAAAAAAATACTAGAATCATGTATCTTTGCTCTCCACCTGTGGACGGCTGCTTTGATCACTAATGTAATAGTCTTTCTGCTGTGACTGGGTAATAGGCTACGGAACAAACAATAGAATTCTCACTGATACCTCGGTTTAACGTGTCAATACAAAGAAACAAAATTATTCATAACGGTTGATGATCTACAGTGCTAGCTGATGATGGGATGAATCCAAAAATACGGCCGACATGGGCAGTGGTGGCAGTTGCTGCCTTACAGCGCAGAGAGTCCGGGTTCAATCTTGATACCGGGGCTGTGAGTACGGGGTTTGTACACGTTCTCCCCGGTGACTGTGGTTTGTAACATTTTCCCAGGGGAGCTCAGTTTCCTCCGACAACTCCAAAGACGTAACAAATATTTGTAAGTTAATTGGCTTTGGTGTAATTGTAAATTGTCTTAGCTGTGTTGGTAGAGTAATGACGGGATTTATACTGGATCAGCATGGACGTTGCTAGGCATGAAAGGACAACTGCTTCGCCACACTGTTGTTCTACACTAAACTAAACACTAAACTAAACACCTCAAACATCAAGATGATATAATGTACTTTGCTTTTGTGATTGGGCATGAGTCTGTGACAGTGGTCAACGCTTTGTTTTGGTTCCTTGCCTGTGATATAGGATAGAATTTGCAAACGGGCCTCATGTTCAGGATAATATGACTAAAAAGGAGGGGGGGGGGGGGAAATTCAGATTAACACAGTCTATGATTGTCCATGAGGGCAAGTTTCTTTTGCAGGACGACTAACCTCTGCCCCGAGCTAAATGCTTCCGTCTACAATCTTTTCAAAAATTTCAGTTATAGAAAGAAATGTGAGCAATTTGTTTAGTTTTTAAGGAGTGGTCTCAAATTGAACTGCAGATACGCTTGTTTGCACTGAAGATACCAAATAATGCTGGAAGTAAGCTCAGCAGGTCAGGCAGCATCTCTGGGTAAAAGAACAGGTGATGGTGTTGTGTCTGATGAAGATTGTCTCGACCCTCGAAACAACACGATGCTTTTCTCCAGAGCTGCTTGCCTCGACCCTGCTGATAGTACTATCTAAGCACTTGGTCTATCATTTGTTTATTTTATTTTTAGTTAGTGTACAGTGGAAATGCTTTTGTTGAATGCTACTCCACGTCAACGGAAATTAATCGATATGATTTACAGATAACGAGCCAGCTTCAGAGAGTACCGATAACAGTATAAAGGGGATATATCGTTTAATGAGAGGGGATTGGTGAGCTCTCTGGCTTTCAATTTTATTCAGCAAGCATGGAATCTATTGCACAGCTTCTATGAATAATTATTTATAGACTATGTCTCTATATTTCTTACCAAAGATGGTTGAATACTTAAAAAGTGCTGGTCGAGCCGATGAATCTGTCGAAGACCATTTCTCTACTCCAGGACTGTGTGACCCAAAAACGTCACCTTCCCACGTTATCCCGGAGATATGCTGTCCCAGACCCAAACTGAGTTACACTGCTCCGCAGTGGTACCTTTAGGGAATGTAGTTGACGGGTTTCTACTTATAAAATAGAACTATCAAAGTGTTGGGAGATAACTCAGCAGGTCAGGGCGCAGCAGGATCTCGGAGAACATAGATAGCTACCGGATGACGTTTTTAAGGGTCCAGCGGGACCCGTTAATGTAGAAGAGTAGAAACCGTTTCACCTTGTATCTGCATTTAAACATTTGGAGGTTGTGTTGTGTAAATCAATGCATTCAAGGTTCTCCCACTGTAGGAGTAGAAGAGGGATATCTATCCACAAATCGGGTTGCGTCAATTATAACTACACAGAGCTCGCTCGCTCGACGCATAGACTTACTAGAAGGGTTCAATATAGTGTACCTTCCACTCTCAATTCATCAAAGACTTGTCATAATTCAGTTCCTGGCCCATTTGCCTCAAAAGATGCCCCCAGCCTGCGAAAGTCAATCCAAGTTAGGCTTCTTAAACCGTGCATCCTCCTCGACAATATGTCCTATTGCTCTGATAAGGACATACTGGGTGAGTAGAGAGGATATACACACCTTCTACCTATGGTCACTAAGTGAAATTGCTGTCGGGGAATCAAATAACTCAATTAATGTCTCGAATTTACACCTAATGTCTCTTTGTGTCATTAGAGGTTTACAACGTTTTGATGATCGAGTTAAATTGAGGGTATTAAACCTAATCTTTTTCTAGACAAAAAACAGCTGGAATATACTCAGCCAAGCCGTGAAGCATCTCTGCGAGAGAAGGTCGATATGTTTTTGCAGTTTGAACGAAGGGGGCTCAACCGCTCAGAAAAAACGTCGCACCCATTCCTTCTCTCTCAGAAATGCTGCATGTCCCGCTGAGCAACTCCAGCATTTGGTGTCTAATCTTCGTGTAAACCAACATCTGCAGTTCTCCTCCGACACAAAACAGCTCTATGATTGATGCCCACCTTGAACAAATACAGTTCAAAACTGGTACTTTTTGAATACAATTTTGGAAGAGATTGTTTCTTGAAACAAACTGCTCTAAGGTTTGATGGAAGGAATTGCAGATTGTAGTTTAAACCAAAGATAGACACAAAATGATGGACTAAGCTCAGCTGGTCAGGCAGCATCTCTGGAGAAAAGAAATTAGGTGATGTTTCGGATCAAGATCCGTTCTTCAGGCTGGGGTCTTTTTATAAAAACTGCATGACATAATTTTTGTGACCATGTGATGATTTTTCCACACGCTACCTACCCCACGTCACCTATTTTTGTATCATCTGAAAAACTTGAATCACATAGCCCTTCAATCCTCATTGAACGTGAAGAGTAGCGCCCCCTGACCGATCCCAGTACCGACCCTGTGAGCGTCTACTCTGCAAGTATCTGGCAGCCATCAGTCCAGCTACTACTGCTACTCCATGCTAATATGTACCCTTGGATAACCATGGGCTCTCAACCTCCATAGTAGGCTCACATGGGGCAAAGGCTGTCTGAAAATCTAGGGTAAACAACATCTACTGACTCACCTTTGTCTGTCCTTTGATATGATACGATACAATATGATATAACTTTATTTATCCCAGGAGGGAAATTGGTTTGCCAACAGTCATAATAGACAACAAGATAAATGAAACATGAAATTAAAGTGATGAGTGGAAAGTCCAGGATTGGGGGATGTGCAAAGATTGGGGGGATAAATGTCATCTGGTAGTTACAAGTCTTCTGTTATCCAGCCGCACGTGCGTCAATCTTCAAAGCAGCGGTGTGAAATCACAGGTAATAGTGACTGAAAGTATAAATAGTAAGATAACAGAAGACTAGAACTACCAGATTACATTTATGAGGGTTGGGAGGAGAGGGCACGTAGTCCCTCATCATAACTCCTCATAAAATAAAGATCAAACTTCCAAACTGGTAAGTTCTCATTTAATCTTACTATTTTACTTGGGAGTCACATGGACTGACTACGTGTAGATTTCAAAACTCTGTGATTTCATGCCGCAGATTCAAATCCCGGCCTCTCACTCTGCATTGATTGATTCACCATAATTAAATAATCAATAATGCATCGATCATAACATTGCTTAAACAAATTAACGGTTTATTTTTACAAAGAGAAACAATAGCAACCCCTCTATCCAGGGGGGAAACTATATAACTGAACTTAAAAACAGAATCAGCAAATACCCCAGCTTTGCAATTGGCTTATGATAAAATCTCTGGAACATCAGTTCACTGGACTATCCTGCGGCCGCGAGGATATGGTCTATAGGGCACGTCCATCGCCCTGGCCGCTGAAGTTGATGTTGCCCTGGTGGAATGAGATTTGAATTTATCACTATCAATCCCAGCGCTCACCAGCACCTGCTTTAGCCACCTTGAAATTGTTTGCACCAACACCTTACAGTGCAGTTTTTTTGTGGCTAATAAACAATGATGACTCTGTTCTTCTTAGGGTTCTGGTAGCCTCAATGTAATGGGACAAATATGACACTACACACAGGTGGGAATCCTTGGGCTTTGCCGAAAAGACAATCTTACACCCTGTCACCCCTATTTTACTCTGCTTGAGCAGATCATAAACCTAAAATGTGATGGCATCTGCTGATACCTCCATCCTGTCTAGCCGCAGCTCCTGTAATGTCTGCACACGTTGGGCTGATACCAACGCCATAAGCATGACCACCATCATGGTTAGTTTGGCTAGAGATAGGACTGTGACAAGAGTCCACTGGCAAAGGAGCATAAGAAGTTTGCTTACATTCCAGATAACCGAACACCTGGGCCTATGAGGATTAGAATTAAAAACTCCCTTCATAAATCTAGAGACTAACGGATGTATCCCCACTGAATGTAATTCTGACACCATGGGTAAATAAGAAGACAGAGAACTTCTGGCTGTATTGATCACACTACAGCTTAACATTTGATCGAAATAGAGAGTTGACAAGAACTCCAGCACCTCTGGGATGCTGCAGTTTGTTTGATAGGAAATATTCTGCCGTAAGGAGAACATCTCCCACTTTCTTATCGAAGAACTTTACTGCTTTTGGGTACTATCCCTCCAGGCCGCAGTGATAACATCCACTCAGCGATCGGATAATCCTCTCCCCAGGTATGGCCTCCTTAGAATCTGCAAATTAACAGATCAATACGATCATGTAAAGGATGTTGATCGGCAGTTACCGGATTCACCAGCAGGTTTCTATGTTTGGGAACAATCATGTCAGGCTGAGTAGCCATCTCCAAAACATGGGAGTACCATGGCTGAGTAGGCCAGTCGGGTACACCCAATACTCCTGAAGCGGAGTCCTGCTTGATTTTTTGCAGGCATCGACTGACTGCCTGCGGCGACTCTTGCGGAGCTCCGGAACATAAACGGCTTAACTACATTAACTATATTATGCAGAGAGTCAGAACTGGACCTAGGGTGGAGATTTTTGATTGGAGAAAGGCTAACTTTGAGGGAATGCGTAAGGATTTAAAAGGAGTGAATTGGGACACTCTGTTTTATGGGAAGGATGTAGAAGAGAAATGGAGGACATTTAAAGGGGAAATTGTAAGAGTACAGAATCTTTATGTCCCTGTTAGGGTGAAAGGAAATAGTAAAAATTGGAAAAAGCCATGGTTTTCAAGGGAAATTGGACACGTTTCGAAAAAAAGAGAGATATCTACAATATTTATAGGAGGCATGGAATAAATGAGGTGCTAGAGGAGTATAAAGAATGTAAAAAAGAATCTTAAGAAAGGAAATTAGGAAGGCTAAAAGAAGATATGAGGTTGCTTTGGCAAGAAAGGTGAAAGTAAATCCAAAGGGTTTCTACAGCTATATTAATAGCAAAAGGATCACAAGGGATAAAATTGGACCATTACGGAGACAGAATGGACAGCTATCTGCAGAGCCAAAAGAGATGGGGGAGATATTGAACAATTTCTTTTCTTCGGTATTCACCAAGGAGAAGGATATTGAACTATGTGAGGTAAGGGAAAAAAAGTAGAGTAGCTATGGAAACTATGAGATTCAAAGAGGAGGAAGTACTGACAATTTTGAAAAATATAAAAGTGGATAAGTCTCCAGGTCCTGACAGGATATTCCCTAGGACATTGAGGGAAGTTAGTGTAGAAATAGCAGGAGCTATGACAGAAATATTTCAAATGTCATTAGAAACAGGAATAGTTCCAGAGGATTGGCGTACTGTGCATGTTGTTCCATTGTTTAAAAAGGGTTCAAAGAATAAACCTAGCAATTATAGACCTGTTAGTTTGACGTCAGTGGTGGGTGAATTAATGGAAAGGATACTTAGTGATAATATATATAAGCATCTGGATAAACAGGGTCTGATCAGGAACAGTCAACATGGATTTGTGCCTGGAAGGTCATGTTTGACAAACCTTCTTGAATTTTTTGAAGCGGTCACTAGGGAAATTGATGCGGGTAAAGCAGTGGATGTTGTCTATATGGATTTCAGTAATACGTTTGACAAGGTTCCCCATGGAAGGTTGGTTAAGAAGGTTCAATCTTTGGGTGTTAATGGCGGAGTAGCAAGATGGATTCAACAGTGGCTGAATGGGAGATGTCAGAGAGTAATGGTGGATGGCTGTTTGTCAGGTAAATCAGAGCATTGAATATAGGAGTAGGGAAGTAATAAGGGAGTATGGTGTACAATTATGGTCGCCTAATTATAGGAAGGATGTCAACAAAATAGAGAGAGTACAGAGGAGATTTACTAGAATGTTGCCTGGGTTCCAGCAATTATGTTACAGAGAAAGCTTGAACAAGTTAGGTTTTTATTCTTTGGGGCGCAGAAGGTTAAGGGGGGACTTGATTGAGGTCTTTAAAATGATGAAAGGGATAGACAGAGTTGACGTGTATAAGCTTTTCCCATTGAGGGTAGGGAAGATTCAAACAAGAGGGCATGACATGAGAATTAAGGGACGGAAGTTTAGGGGTAACGTGAGGAGGAACTTCTTTACTCAGAGGGTGATGGCTGTGTGGAATGAGCTTCCAGTAGAAGTGGTGGAGGCAGGATCGATTTTAACATTTAAAAGTAAAGTGGATAGGTATATGGACGGGAATGGAATGGAGGGGTATGGTCTGAGTGCAGGTAGATGGGACTAGGGGAAAACAAATGATCGGCACGGACTGGATGGGACGAGAGGGCCTGTTTCCGTGCTGTAATTGTTATATGGTTATATGGTTACAACTTCCAACAACTTACCTGCATCAGGGAAACGGCAGTAATCGGTGCCGTTTCAGACAGGCTGCTTGGGCAGCTGAAAGCGCTGGCAATTTTGCGATCTCCCGCAGCTGCGGGAGCGCCGGACTTTAAATTTTCCCACCCGAATTAAGAACCCAGGTACAGCACCCGGAAACCCCGGGATGACCTCCAGAGCCGACGGGCTGGACATCCCAGAAAAAATGAAGCTGGTGCTGCTGACTCTGAGGGAACCCACGTTCGTTATGGAGCTGGAGCTGCCGTCTGTGAGTTAATTCCCGTTCCAGCACAGGTCCGCAGAAACAGCAGGTACAGTCAACCCAGTACCTGGAAACAAAGGGGAAGCCTCCATTGTGTCCGGAAATGTGGCCGGCGGGCAGGACTTCAGATCAGACTGAAGCGCAGGGGACTTCGGCCCCCTCTCCCTACTATCCTACTGGCCAATGTACAGTCCCTTGAAAATAAAGTGGAGGACTTAAGGGCAAGGCTGCTCTATCAAAGGGAGCTGAGAGAATGCTCTGTGTTCTGTTTCACAGAGACATGGCTCACTCCCAGCTCCCCAGACTCAGCGGTCCAGCCTGAAGGGTTCTCCATCCACCGCATAGACCGTACACTGGCATCGGGGAAAGGGAGAGGAGGGGGCGTCTGCCTCATGGTCAACTCTGCGTGGAGCTCAGACATGGCAGTCCTGTCCAACTCCTGCTTTCCACATCTCGAACATCTGGCGGTGAAGTGCCATCCCTTCTACCTTCCGAGGGAATTGACCTACATCATCCTGACCGCGGTCTACATCCCACCGCAGGCAGACGTCCGCCTAGCACTGGAGGAGCTGCACGCCATGGTCAACAAACACAAGACGTCTTACCCCGAGGCATTTACCACCATTGCTGGGGACTTCAATAAGGCAAACCTAAAGAAATCACTCCCCAACTTCCATCTTCTGCTGCACCAGAGGACCAAACACCCTCGACCACTGCTACACCACCATCAAAAATGCCTATCGCTCTATCCCTCGCCCTCACTTCGGTAAATCCGACCATACCGCGGTGCTGCTTCTTCCAGCCTACAGGCAGCAATTAAAGAGCGCACCCCCAGAGGTGAGGACAGTACAGAGCTGGTCGGGGGGGGGGGGGGGGGGGGGGGGGGGGGGGGGGGGGGCAGAGGAACAACTACAGGACTGTTTGGAGTCTGTTTACTGGGCAATGTTCAAGGACTCGGCAACGGACTTGAATGAATACGCCACAGTCGTTACAGACTTCATTAAGAAATGTGTGGAGGACTGCATCCCTACAAAAACTTTCCGAATGTTTCCCAATCAGAAACCTTGGATGAACTGTGAGATCCGCACTCTTCTGAAGACCAGACACCGGGCATTCATGTCTGATGATACTTTGGTCTACACGAAGTCCAGATACGACCTTCGTAAGGCCATCAAAAAGGCCAAAAGGGAGTTCTGCTCCAAACTGGAGGATGAGACAGATGTTTGGCAGCTGTGGCGGGGACTGAATGTAATCACCTCCTACAAGGCGAGAACCAGGAGGCAGCTCGGATGTCGGCGAAACATCACTCCCTGATGAGCTCAATGCATTTTACGCATGCTTTGATAGGGAGAACACCGATGTGCCTTCCCGAGCCCACATTTACTGTGATGGTATTTCAGTCTCAGTCACAGAGGCCAACATCAGGAAATCCTTCAGAGGGGTGAACCCTTGAAAAGCATCTGGACCTGATGGCATACCTGGTCGTGTTCTAAAAACCTGTGCGAACCAACTGGCTGGAGTTTTTACTGGCATTTTCAACCTCTCACTTCTGAGGTCTGAGGTTCCCACCTGCTTCAAAAGGGCATCAATAATACCGGTGCCCAAGAAGAGCAAAGTGACGTGCTTCAATGACTATCGACCTGTGGCACTAAAGCCTGTGGTGATGAAGTGCTTCGAGAGGTTGATCATGGCGCAAATCAACTCCTACCTCGTCAAAAACCTGGACCCACTGCAGTTCGCATACCGAAACAACAGATCAACGGTGGATGCGATCTCGCTGGCGCTCCACTCGGCTCTGGACCACTTGGACAACAAAAACTCATATGTCAGGCTGTTATTCATTGACTACAGCTCTGCATTTAACACAATCATCCCCTCCAAGCTGGTTACCAAACTCGCAGAACTGGGTCTCTGCGCATCCCTCTGCAATTGGATCCTCGACTTCCTCATTCACAGACCACATTCTGTTTGTATTGGTGGAAATGTGTCAGACTCGATAACAATCAGCACGGGAGCACCTCAAGGCTGTGTGCTCAGCCCCCTGCTGTACTCACTCTATACTCATGACTGCGTAGCCGGTCATAGTGCAAACTCCATCACCAAGTTCGCTGACGACACCACTGTTGTGGGACGTATCACTGATGGGGATGAGTCAGAGTATAGAAGAGAGATCGAGCGACAGCCCATATGGTGCCAGCACAACAACCTGGCCCTCAACACCAGCAAATCCAAGGAACTGATTGTTGACTTTGGAAGGAGTAGGATGGGGACCCACAGTCCTGTTTATATCAACGGATCGATGGTTGAAACGGTCAAGAGCTTTAAATTCCTGGGCATGCACATCTGTGAAGATCTTTCCTGGTCCGAGAACACAGATGCAATTATTAAGAAAGCTCATCAGCGCCTCTAGTTCCTGAGAAAATTATGGAGAGTCGGTCTGTCAAGGAGGACTCTCTCTAACTTCTACAGGTGCACAGTAGAGAGCTTGCTGACCGGTTGCATCATGACTTGGTTCGGCAACTTGAGTGCCCTGGAGAGGAAAAGACTACAAAAAGTAGTAAACACTGCCCAGTCCATTATCGGCTCTGACCTTCCTTCCATCGAGGGGATCTACCACAGTCGCTGCCTCAAAAAGGCTGGCAGCATCAACAAAGACCCACACCACCCTGGCCACGCACTCAGCTCCCTGCTACCTTCGGGTAGAAGGTACAGGAGCCTGAGAACTGCAACGACCCGGTTCAGGAATAACTACTTCCCCACAGCCATCAGGCTATTAAACTTGGCTTGGACAAAACACTGAACATTAATACCCCTCCACCTGTTATTTGCACTTCATCAATTTATTAATTAATGTGTGTATTTACATAAATAATTGTAGTCAATGCCTGCTATGTTCTGTTGTGCTATGCAAAGAAATAATTTCATAGTCCTGTCAGGGACATATGACAATAAACTCTTTTCACTTGACATGACTTTTGACTTTGACTTTTGAAGCAGAATGGAGGAAATACATATAGAAACATTCCACCCCAGTGCAGCAAGAACGCATCGACCGCTACTGCCCCAAGATCTGGTTCCCACGAAACATATTTAGGCAACTGGTGGTTTAGTCTGGATGCAAACAAATCAATATCTGACATCCAAAACCAAGCAATTTAAATATATCATGGTTCAACATCCATTCTATGTTGTCATTGAATTGTCGTGACCTTGTGTCTGCAACTATGTTGAATCTGCCTGGTAAATGGATTGCTGAAATCCAAATGTCTCTGTCAATACACCAGCTCCAGATCTGATTAGCCAACGTATCACAAGATTTTGACTTGACACCACCCATATGATTCACATATGCTACTGCAGTGGTGTTGTCAATTTGAACCTGCACATGCACCTGCCTTTTGGTAAAACAATAAGCTTTAAGCCCATAGAATGTCCCCAAAAGCTCTAAATAATTGATCCCTCTCAATTGCAGAAAGGATGCCTCATCATTATTCCACCTGCCTCCACAGCTGGAAAGCGTATCAGTGGCACCCCAACCTAGACCACTTATATCAGTCTGTAAGACTATGGAAGGCGGAGCAACCAAAACTTCCCTCGAGCTAGTTACAACATTCATAATCCACCATTGTATCTCAGAAATAGCTTCTGCTGGTAACTTCATAGGCCTGTCAAAATGACCTGCATGTGCCCTCAGTGCTTGTTCTTTAGCTCGTTGTAACTGTTGGTAATGCAGAGGTCCAAACTGCACAGCTGGAAAAGCAGCTCTTTTGCGAGGTCCAAACTGCACAGCTGGAAAAGCAGCCACCAGCTTCCCAATCAAGCCAGCCACCTATGTAATTGAGGGTAGTTATTCCTCAATAAACTTGGCACCTTCTTCAATTAACTGCAGCCTTTTATCCCTTGGCAAAGTCACTAACATGTGATCTGAGTTGATTGTGAAGCCCAGGGAATCAATAACTTTGACTGGTGTTAATTTGCATTTATCTGGATGAATAATGAACCCCAACTTCTCAAAAGTGAGTTTAACAACTGCAACATATGATTCAGCTGCCTCCCGAGTGTTTCCTACAATTAAGATATCATCCAAATAGGCCATTACAACATGACCTTAATTCCGGAATAAGCCAAGAGTTGGTTTTAACAATTTGGTAAACAATCTCGGAGCCGAGGTTAATCCATTAAGCCATAATTGAATTACCATAATTGACTCATCCAGCTAAACTTCAAATGTCTCCTATCATCACAATGAACAGACACTGAGCAATATGCATCTTTAAGATCTATGCTTGCCATATAACACCCTTTGGAAACCAACTGTTTAGCAGTAGAAAAAGTTTCCATTATTGAAATGGCTATACTGCGCAAAAGGGTTGAGGCATGTCAGGTCCAGAATGATTCTACATACCCCATCCTTTTTAGACCTAGGAAAAATACTTGACACAAACTGATCGGATTGACGAACCAATTTCTCAATAACCCCTTTTTTGCACAATATCTCAAGTATCTGCATATTCTCTTCTTATGAAAACACGAGACATGCTGAGTGGGTGTACACACAGTAGGGTAGAATTTAATTTTAACCCCTTCTTAAGCCCCACATAAGAGATTAGTACACAAACATAAAGCACACGGTATTGGGGGTTCAGTATTGATGTGGATAGAGAACTGGCTGGCAGACAGGAAGCAAAGGGTAGGAGTAAACGGATCCTTTTCAGAATGGCAGGCAGTGACTAGTGGGGTACCGCAAGGCTCAGTGCTGGGACCCCAGCTATTTACAATATATATTAATGATCTGGATGAGGGAATTGAATGCAACATCTCCAAGTTTGCGGATGACACGAAGCTGGGGGGGGGGGGGGGGGGGGCAGTGTTAGCTGTGAGGAGGATGCTAGGAGGCTGCAAGGTGACTTGGATAGGCTTGGTGAGTGGGCAAATGCATGGCAGATGCAGAAGAAATGTGGATAAATGTGAGGTTATCCACTTTGGTGGCAAAAACAGGAGGGTAGACTATTATCTGAATGGTGGCCAATTAGGAAAAGGGGAGATGCAACGAGACCTGGGTGTCATGGTACACCAGTCATTGAAAGTAGGCATGCAGGTGCAGCCGGCAGTGAAGAAAGCGAATGGTATGTTAGCATTCATAGCAAAAGGATTTGAGTATAGGAGCAGGGAGGTTCTACTGCAGTTCTACAGGATTTTGGTGAGACTGCACCTGGAGTATTGCATACAGTTTTGGTCTCCAAATCTGAGGAGATACATTCTTGCCATAGAGGGGGTACAGAGAAGGTTCACCAGACTGATTCCTGGGATGTCAGGACTTTCATATGAGGAAAGACTGGATAGACTCGGCTTGTACTCACTAGAATTTAGAAGATTGAGGGGGGATCTTATAGAAACTTACAAAATTCTTAAGGGGTTGGACAGGCTAGATGCAGGAAGATTGTTTCCAATGTTGGGGAGGTCCAGAACAAGGGGTCACAGTTTAAGGATAAGGGGGAGTTCCTTTAGGACCAAGATGAGGAAAACATTTTTCACATAGAGAGTGGTGAGTCTCTGGAATTCTCTGCCACAGAAAGTCGTTGAGGCCAGTTCATTGGCTATATTTAAGAGGGAGTTATATGTGGCCCTTGTGGCTAAAGGGATCAGGGGGTATGGAGAGAAGGCAGGTACAGGATACTGAGTTGAATGATCAGCCATGATCATATTGAATGGCGGTGCAGGCTCGAAGGGCCGAATGGCCTGCTCCTGCACCTATTTTCTATGTTTCTATGTTTATACTGCCCAGTACAAACAAATCTGATGTTATCTCCTGTCATTGTTCGATAACAAGTGTGATCTGCCCCCAACTTGAACATCTTTCCCACTTAATTTGTTTTACTCGGGAGCAAAATCTCTTACCTGCACATTTCCTGACAGCGCTTGTTGGCCCCGGCCCCTCGTAGGGAAATTCATCCTTCCCCGTGTGTCTGTGGCAGGCTGCCAGCTGCGTGTGTTCGGGAATGAACGGCTCGTCCCTTCACCAGCCCCTGTCATAGCACCCCGCCTATTTTGCTGCTTGTTCGTACTTTTATGAGGCCCACAGTTTTTGCCTCCTCATCAAGTTCTTTCACTCGCTTTGCGAGGTCCTCCCTAAACAACAGATTAGGCAGTTGTATATTGTTCGGTTTGCAGAGTGCTGCATATTTTGGCTGGGCATATGGCACTCTTTCTTATGCAGTTCATTTCAAAATGTGCGCTGCACAGGAGCCCCAAAGCATCCTAATGAACTTCCGTCATATGCCCCTCATCCACCGTTCTGGCGAACGCAGTGATTCCTGCTGCAAGCAACTTGAGCATCCTCTGGAGCTTTATCTCTTGTGCCCGCACTGCAACCCCCATTTGGCCCCATATGACATAGTTGACCACCGGCACGTTCAACAACCCACAGTTAACTGGGGTTTCATACCTTTAAGCAGTGTCGTCCATTATCAACTCTTGCAGCTGATGGGAGAGCATATAATTGATGGTAGTTGCCAACTCCTCCCCCAATGGCTCCCCTGCTTCTCTGGAGATCGCAAACGTCACCGCCAGGTTAGGTATTAAAACCTCTTGCTCTTCACCCTTTGGGCTCTGTTCAGCCACTGACTCAGCATCAGTATAGCCCTGAGCCAGCAAACCCTCCTCCTCCATGAGTGGGCAATCATGCAGCCCTATTCCAGGTGCTGCTGGCACAGGCTCTCCAACAGCCTGGCGTGAACACCACTCCTCCTCCCGGAATCCTCTGCATTAGGAGCTCGATTTGGGAGAGCCGTGAGCAAACGGACTCCCCTTGCAGAGGTGAAACCTCCAGGCCCGACTCTGGTTCAATGGGCCTAGCAGACTTTGATGTCGCCTTACTTCCTACCGGCACAGCAACGCTGCTCACAGGCAATGTATCTGGTGTCGCAAGCCCCCCTGCTGGCGACGGATTTGGTGAGCTAGGCGGGCACCCGCCACCCGTACTCCAAATCTTTACTAATCGTCGCCTCGCCTTCACCTTGTTGCTTTCTGCATCTTGGAAATCCTGACAATCCTGAAAATCAACCGCAAATACAGAAAGCGACTTCCATGCTAAGTTTTCCACTTACCTTGAGGTGTTTTAAACTTAGCGCTGGTGGAGCTCTGCTGCTCCAACCGGTCGCCTGCACCAATGCGTCTGACGTAATGACGCACGTGCGGCTGGACGGGGTTCTTCACGTAGTCCCTCACGTGACTCTGAAGTAAAATCAATCTATCTCTGCCATGAATATATCCACTGACTTTGACTCCACAGCCTTCTGTGGCAAAGAATTCCACAGATGCACTACCCTCTGCCTAAATACATTTTTCCTCATTTCCTTCCTAAAAGAACATCCTTTAATTCTGAGGCTATGACCTCTAGTCCTAGACTCTCCCACTAGCGGAAACATCCTCTCCATATGCACTCTATCCAAGCCTTTCACGATTTTGTGTGTTTCAATGAATTCCCCCCTCATTCTTCTAAACTACAGCGAATATAGGCCCAGTGCCGTCAAACGCTCATCACATGTTAACCTAATTACAAGATCATTCTTGTAAACATCCTCTCAGCCTCAGCACATCCTTCCTCAGATATGGGAAGTCATGTCTACAAGCCCAAGTAACCTCCTCTTGAATCACTTTTGCACTTTTCCCAACATAATGCTTAGGTCAGGGTCAATTGCGAGCGGTGCGAAGGGGGACGTGAATATGGAGGTTAAAGTGTTGTATACGAATGCGCGAAGTATAAAAAATCAAGTGGCTTGAGGCTCAGTTAGAAATTGGCAAGTATGATGTTGTGGGAATTACTGAGATATGGCTGCAAGAGGCCCAGGGCTGGGAACTGAATATCCAAGGGTATACCTCCTATCGAAAAGACAGACAGGTGGTCAGAGAGGGTGGGGTAGCTCTGTTAGTGACGAATGAAATTCAGTCCCTTGCAAGGGGTGACATTGAAACAGGAGATGTGGAGTCAGTATGGATAGAACTAAGGAATTGTAAGGGTAAAAAGATTCTAATGGGACATACCTACAGGCCCCCAAAGAGTAGCCTGGATATAGGGTGCAAGTTGAATCAGGAGTTAAAATTGGCATGTAGAAAAGGTAATGCTGTGGTTCTTATGGGAGATTTCAACATGCAGGTAGACTGGGAAAATCAGATTAGTACTAGACCCCAAGAAAGGGACTTTGTAGAGTGCCTTTGTGATGGATTCTTAGAGCAGATTGTATTGGAGCCTACTAGGAAGAAGGCAATTCTGGATTTAGTATTATGAAATGAACCGTATTTGATAAAGGAACTTGAGGTTAATGAGCCATTAGGAGGTAGTGACCATAATATGGTCAGGGTTAATCTACAATTGGAGAGGGACAAGGGTAGATCAGAGGTGTCAGTGTTACAGTTGAATAAAGGGGACTGTGGGGCCATGAGGGAGGAGCTGGCCAAATTTGACTGGAAAGATACCCTAGCAGGGATGACAGTTGAACAACAATGGCAGGTATTTCTAGGAATACAGAAGGTGCAGGATCAGTTCATTCCTAGGAGGAAGAAAGATTCCAAGTGGAGTAAGGGGCAACCGTGGCAGTCAGGGACATCAGGGACAGTATAAAAATAAAAGAGAAGTATAATGTAGCAAAGATGAGCAGGAAGCAAGAGGATTGGGTAATGTTTAAAGAACAACAGAAGATAACTAAAAAGACAATACAGGGAAAAAAGATGAGGTACGAAGGTAAGCTAGCCAAGAATATAAAGGTGGATTTATGTCCCTGTTCGGATGAAAGGAAATAGTAAAAATTGGAAAGATCCATGGTTTTCAAGGGAAATTGGATACTTCAACAAAAGAGAGATATCTACAATAATTATAGGAGGCATGGAGTAAATAAGGTGCTAGATGAGTATAAAGAGTGTAAAAAGAATCTTAAGAAATAAATTAGAAAAGCTAAAAGAAGATATGAGGTTGCTTTGGCAAGAAAGGTGAAAGTAAATCCAAAGGGTTTCTACAGCTATATTAATATCAAAAGGATACCGAGGGATAAAATTGGACCATTAGAGAGCCAGAATGGACAGCTATCTGCAGAGCCAAAAGAGATGGGGGAGATATTGAACAATTTATTTTCTTCGGAATTCACCAAGGAGAAGGATATTAAACTCTGTGAGGTAAGGGAAAAAAGTAGAGTAGCTATGGAAACTATGAGATTCAAAGAGGAAGAAGTACTGACACTTTTGAAAAATATAAAAGTGGATACGTCTCAAGGTCCTGACAGGATATTCCCTCAGACATTGAGGGAAGTTAGTGTAGAAATAGCAGGGGCTATGACAGAAATATTTCAAATGTCATTAGAAACGGGAATAGTGCCGGAGGATTGGCGTACTGCGCATGTTGTTCCATTGTTTGCAAAGGGTTTCAAAGAATAAACCTAGCAATTATAGACCTGTTAGTTTGACGTCAGTGGTGGGCAAATTAATGGAAAGGATACTTAGAGATAATATATATAAGCATCTGGATAAACAGAGTCTGATCAGGAACAGTCAACATGGATTTGTGCCTGGAAGGTCATGTTTGACAAACCTTCTTGAATTTTTTGAAGCGGTTACTAGGGAGATTGATGAGGGTAAAGCAGTGGATGTTGTCTATATGGATTTCAGTAAGGCCTTTGACAAGGTTCCCCAAGGAAGGTTGGTGAAGAAGGTACAATCTTTGGGTGTTAATGGCGGAGTAGCAAGAAGGATTCAACAGTGGCTGAATGGGAGATGCCAGAGAGTAATGGTGGATGGCTGTTTGTCAGGTTGGAAGCCGGTGACCAGTGGGGTGCCTCAGGGATCTGTGTTGGGTCCACTGTTGTTTGTCATGTACATCAATGATCTGGATGATAGGGTGGAAAATTGGATAAGTAAGTATGCAGATGATACTAAGATAGGTGGTGTTGTGGATAATGAAGTAGATTTTCAAAGTCTACAGAGAGATTTGGGCCATTTGGAAAAGTGGGCTGAAAGATGGCAGATGGAGTTTAATGCTGATAAGTGTGAGGTGCTACATCTTGGCAGGACAAATCAAAATAGGATGTACATGGGAATTGAGGAATGCTGTGGAACAGAGGGATCTAGGAATAACTGC
The DNA here is from genome assembly GCA_035221665.1 of Okamejei kenojei. NCBI lineage: Eukaryota > Metazoa > Chordata > Chondrichthyes > Rajiformes > Rajidae > Okamejei > Okamejei kenojei. Next base: position 114,096,872 of record CM069133.1, on the reverse strand, counting down.
ATAGTTCCCTGAAGGTGGAATCGCATGTAGATAGGGTGGTAAAGAAAGCTTTTGGTGTGCTGGCCTTTATAAATCAGAGCATTGAATATAGGAGTAGGGAAGTAATGTTAAAATTGTACAAGGCATTGGTGAGACCAATTCTGGAGTATGGTGTACAATTTTGGTCACCTAATTATAGGAAGGATGTCAACAAAATAGAGAGAGTACAGAGGAGATTTACTAGAATGTTGCCTGGGTTCCAGCAACTATGTTACAGAGAAAGGTTGAACAAGTTAGGTCTTTATTCTTTGGAGCGCAGAAAGTTAAGGGGAGACTTGATTGAGGTCTTTAAAATGATGAAAGGGATAGACAGAGTTGACGTGGATAAGTTTTTCCCATTGAGGGTAGGGAAGATTCAAACAAGAGGGCATGACATGAGAATTAAGGGACAGAGGTTTAGGGGAAACATGAGGGGGAGCTTCTTTACTCAGAGAGTGGTGGCTGTGTGGAATGAGCTTCCAGCAGAAGTGGTGGAGGCAGGATCGATTTTAACATTTAAAAGTAAAGTGGATAGGGTATATGGACGGGAAGGGAATGGAGGGGTATGGTCTGAGTGCAGGTAGATGGGACTAGGGGAAAATAAATGTTCGGCACGTGACTGGAAGGGCCGAGAGGGCCTGTTTCCGTGCTGTAATTGTTATATGGTTATATGTTATATGGTTATAGGATAGTAAAAGCTTCTTTAGGTATGTGAGACCAGTTAAGACCAAAGTTGGACCCTTGAAGACCGAAAAACGTGAATTTATTATGGGGAACAAGGAAATGGCAGATGAGTTGAACAGTTGAACATCCATCTTCACCAAGGAGGACACAAACAATCTTCCTGATATAATATTGGCCAGGTGATCTGGGGTGACGGAGGAACTGAAGGAAATCCACATTAGGCAGGAAATGATGTTGGGTAGGTGATGGGACTGAAGGCTGATAAATCCCCAGGGCCTGATGTTCTGCATCCCAGGGCACTTAAGGAAGTGGCTTTAGAAATCGGGGATGCATTGGTGATAATTTTCCAATGTACTATAGACTCAGGATCAGTTCCTGTGGATTGGAGGTTAGCGAATGTTATCCCACTTTTTAAGAAAGGCGGAGAGAGAAAACAGGGAATTATAGACCACTTAGCCTGACAACGATGGTGGGGAAGATGCTGGAGTCAATTATAAAAGATGAAATAGCCGCACATTTGGATAGCAGTAACAAGGTCTGTCCGAGTCAGCATGGAATTACGAAGGGGAAATCATGCTTGATTAATCTTCTGGAATTTTTTGAGGATGTAACTGGGAAAATGGACAATGGAGAGCCAGTGGATGTAATGTACCTGGACTTTCAGAAAGCATTTGATAAGGTCCCACATAGGAGATTAGTGGGCAAAATTAGGGCACATGGTATTGTGGGAAGAGTGCTGACATGGATAGAAAATTGGTTGGCAGGACAGGAAACAAAGAATAGGGATTAACGGGTCCCTTTCAGAATGGCAGGCTGTGACTAGTGGGGTACCGCAAGACTCGGTGCTGGGACCACAGCTAATTACAATATACATCAATGATTTGGATGAAGGGATTCAAAGTAACATTAGCAAATTTGCAGATGACACAAAGCTGGGTGGCAGTGTGAACTGTGAGGAGGACACTATGAGAATGCAAGGTGACTTAGACAGGTTGGGGGAGTGGGCCGATGCATGGCAGATGCAGTATAATGTGGATAAATGTGAGGTTATCCACTTTGGTATAAAGAACAGAAAGGCGATTACTATCTAAATGATGAGATTACTTTCTAAATGTCAAGTTGGTACACTGGGATCTGGGGTTCCGTGTCATTTGTCTATGAAAGTAAGCATGTAGGCACATCAGGCAGTGAAGAAATCGAATGGCATGTTGGCTTTCATAACAAGATTAGTTGAGTATTGGAGCAAAGAGGTCCTTCTGCAGTTGTACAGGGCCCCAGTGAGACCACACCTGGAGTATTGTGTGCAGTTCTGGTCCCCTTATTTGAGGAAGGACATTCTGGCCATTGAGGGAGTGCAGCACAGGTTTACAAGGTTAATTCCCGGGATGGCGGGACTGTCATATGCTGAGAGAATGGAGCAGCTGGGCTTGTACACTCTGGAGTTTAGAAGAATGACAGGGGATCTTATTGAAACATATAGATTATTGAGGTTTTGGACACGCTAGAGGCAGGAAACATGTTCTCGATGTTGGGGGAGTCCAGAACCAGGGCCTACAGTTTAGGAATAAGGGGTAAGCCATTTAGAATGGAGACGAGGAAACACTTTTTCTCACAGAGAGTTGAGTCTGTGGAATTCTCTGCCTCAGAGGGCGGTGGAGGCCGGTTCCCTGGATACTTTCAAGGGAGAGCTAGATAGGGCTCTTAAAGACCAGTGATATGCTGCAGGGCTCAGTACTGGGTCCACTGCTGACTGATATCAACAGTACATTAATGATTTGGATGACAATGCAGTTAACATTGTTAGTACATTTGCAGACAACATTATTACAGGTGTCAGGGGATATGGGGAGAAGGCAGGAACGGGGTACTGATTGGGGATGATCAGCCATGATCACATTGAATGGTGGTGCTGGCTCGAAGGGCCGAATGGCCTACTCCTGCACCTGTTGTCTATTGTCTATTGTCTATCTTTCCTATAGCAAGGAGATCAGAATTGCACACAATACTTCAAGAGAGGTTTCACTCACAACTTGTACAGCTGCATTTTATTGTGCCAACATCTGCACCTACAGTGGCTTGCAAAAGTTTTCATACCCCTTGAACTTTTCCACATTTTGTCACGTTACAACCACAAACGTAAATGTATTTTATTGGGATTTTATGTGATAGACCAACACAAAGTGGCGCATAATTGTGAAGTGGAAGGAAAATGATACATGGTTTTCCAATTTTTTTACAAATAAAAAACTGAAAAGTGTGGCGTGCAAAAGTATTCAGCCCCCTTTACTCTGATACCCCTAAATAAAATCCAGTGCAACCAATTGCCTTCAGAAGTCATCTAATTAGTAAATAGAGTCCACTTGTGTGTAATCTAATCTCAGTATAAATACAGCTGTTCTGTGAAGGCCTCAGAGGTTTGTTAGAGAACATGGCGTACTGCGCATGTTGTTCCCATTGTTTAAAAAGGGTTCAAAGAATAAACCTAGCAATTATAGACCTATTAGTTTGACGTCAGTGGTGGGCAAATTAATGGAAAGGATACTTAGAGATAATATATCAGCATCTGGATAAACAGGGTCTGATCAGGAACAGTCAACATGGATTTGTGCCTGGAAGGTCATGTTTGACAAACCTTCTTGAATTTTTTGAAGCGGTAACTAGGGAAATTGATGAGGGTAAAGCAGTGGATGTTGTCTATATGGATTTCAGTAAGGCCTTTGACAAGGTTCCCCATGGAAGGTTGGTTCAGAAGGTTCAATCTTTGGGTGTTAATGGCAGAGTAACAAGATGGATTCAACAGTGGCTGAATGGGAGATGTCAGAGAGTATGGTGGATGGCTGTTTGTCAGGTTGGAAGCCGGTGACCAGTGGGGTGCCTCAGGGATCTGTGTTGGGTCCACTGTTGTTTGTCATGTACATCAATGATCTGGATGATGGGGTGAAAAATTGGATAAGTAAGTATGCAGATGATACTAAGATAGGTGGTATTGTGGATAATGAAGTAGATTCTCAAAGTCTACAGAGAGATTTGGGCCATTTGGAAAAGTGGGCTGAAAGATGGCAGATGGAGTTTAATGCTGATAAGTGTGAAGTGCTACATCTTGGAATAACTGTGCATAGTTCCCTGAAGGTGGAATCGCATGTAGATAGGGTGGTAAAGAAAGCCTTTGGTGTGCTGGCCTTTATAAAATCAGAGCATTGAATATAGGAGTAGGGAAGTAATGTTAAAATTGTACAAGGCATTGGTAAGACCAATTCTGGAGTATGGTGTACAATTTTGGTCGCCTAGTTATAGGAAGGATGTCAACAAAATAGAGAGAATACAGAGGAGATTTACTAGAATGTTGCCAGGGTTCCAGCAACTATGTTACAGAGAAAGGTTGAACAAGTTAGGTCTTTATTCTTTGGAGCGCAGAAGGTTAAGGGGGGACTTGATTGAGGTCTTTAAAATGATGAAAGGGATAGACAGAGTTGACGTGGATAAGCTTTTTCCCATTGAGGGTAAGGAAGATTCAAACAAGAGGACATGACATGAGAATTAAGGGACAGAAGTTTAGGGGTAACGTGAGGGGGGAACTTCTTTACTCAGAGGGTGGTGGCTGTGTGGAATGAGCTTCCAGCAGAGGTGGTGGAGGCAGGATCAATTTTAACATTTAAAAGTAAAGTGGATAGGTATATGGACGTGAAGGGAATGGAGGGGTATGGTCTGAGTGCAGGTAGATGGGACTAGGGGAAAACAAATGGTCGGCACGGACTGGAAGGGCCGAGAGGGCCTGTCTCCGTGCTGTAATTGTTATATGGTTATTAGTGAATAAACAGGAACACGCTAGACAGGTCAGGGATAAAGTTGTGGAGAAGTTTAAAGCACGGTTAGGTTATAAAAAAAATCCCAAGCTTTGAACATCTCACGGAACACTGTTCAATCCATCATCCGAAAATGGAAAGAGTATGGCACAACTGCAAACCTACCAAGACATGGCCGCCCACCTAAACTGACAGGCCGGGCAAGGAGAGCATTGATCAGAGAAGCATCCAAGAGGCCCATGGTAACTCTGGAGGAGCTGCAGAGATCCACAGCTCAGGTGGGAGAATCTGTCCACAGGACAACTATTAGTCGTGCACGCCACTAATCGGGCCTTTATGGAAGAGTGGCAAGAAGAAAGCCATTGTTGAAACAAAGCCATAAGAAGTCCCGTTTGCAGTTTGCCACAAGCCTTGTGGGAGACACAGCAAACATGTGGAGGAAGGTGCTCTGGTCTGATGAGACCAAAATTGAAGTTTTTTACCTAAATGCTAAACGCTATGCGTGGCAGAAAACTAACACTGCACATCACCCTGAACACACCATCCCCACTGTGAAACATGGTGGTGGCAGCATCATGCTGTGGGGATAGAAACATAGAAAAACATAGAAACATAGAAATTAGGTGCAGGAGTAGGCCATTCAGCCCTTCGAGCCTGCACCGCCATTCAATATGATCATGGCTGATCATCCAACTCAGTATCCCGTACCTGCCTTCTCTCCATACCCTCTGATCCCCTTAGCCACAAGGGCCACATCCAACTCACTCTTAAATATAGCCAATGAACTGGCCTCAACTACCCTCTGTGGCAGAGAGTTCCAGAGACTCACCACTCTCTGTGTGAAGAAAGTCTTTCTCATCTCGGTCTTAAAGGATTTCCCCCTTATCCTTAAGCTGTGACCCCTTGTCCTGGACTTCCCCAACATCGGGAACAATTCTTCCTGCATCTAGCCTGTCCAACCCCTTAAGAATTTTGTAAGTGATGCTTTTCTTCAGCAGGGACAGGAAGCTGGTCAGAGTTGATGGGGAGATGGATGGAGCCAAATACAGGGCAATCTTGGAAGAAAACCTGTTAGAGTCTGCAAAAGACTTGAGACGGGGCGGAGGTTCGCCTTCCAGCAGGACAACGACCTTAAACATACAGCCAGAGCTACAATTGAATGGTTTAGATCAAAGCATATTCATGTGTTAGGATGGCCCAGTCAAAGTCCAGACCTAAATCCAAGTGAGAATCTCTGGCAAGACTTGAAAATTGCTGTTCACAGACGCTCTCCATCCAATCTGACTGAGCTTGAGCTATTTTGCAAAGAAAAAAATGCAGTTTCTAGATGTGCAAAGCTGGTAGAGACATACCCCAAAAGACTTGCAGCTGTAATTGCAGCAAAAGTTGGTTCTACAAAGTATTGACTCAGGGGGGCTGAATACTTTTGCATGCCACACTTTTCAGTTTTTTTATTTGTAATAAAATTTGGAAACCATGTATAATTTTCCTTCCACTTCACTATTATGCACCACTTTGTGTTGGACTATCACATAAAATCCCAATAAAATACATTTACGTTTGTGGTTGTAACATGACAAAATGTGGAAAAGTTCAAAGGGTATGAAAACTTTTGCAAGCCACTGTAGTATTCTTCCTAAGCATTCTAAACACCTTCTTCACCACACTGTCCATCTTATTCACCACTTTCTGGGAACCATGGATATACTGCCAGATGTCTCTGCTATTGATACAGCACTCTCCAGGACTCTCCCATTCACTGTGTAAGTCCTGCCCTGGTTCGACATGCCAAAGGGCAATACTTTACACTTGTCAGTGTTACATTTTATTTGGCATTCCTTCACCCACCTTCCCAACTAATCTAGATCTTGTTGCAAACCTACCTATCCTTACTCACTGTCTACTATACCATCAGTTTTGGTGTCATAATGTCATAAATGAGAGGAGTAGAATTAGGCCATTCAGCCCATCAAGTCTTCTCTGCCATTCAATCATGGCTGATCTATCTCTCCCTCCTAACCCCATTTTCCTGTCTTCTCCCCTCAACCTCTGACACCTGTAATAATGTTGTCTGAAAATGTGCTAACAATGTTAACTGCATGGTTATCCAAATCATTAATGTACTGTAGATACCAGTCAGCAGTGGACCCAGCACTGAGCCCTGCAGCATATCACTGGTCACTGGCATCCAATCAGAAAAACAACCCTCCATATCCACGCTTTGACTCCTTCCTCCAAGCCAATTTTGAACCCAATTGGTTAGTTCACTTTGGATCCCATGCATTCTAACTGTCCAGAGAAATCTAACATGTGGATCCTTGTAATAAGCCTTGCAAAATTACACATAGATCCCATCCAACATCTTGCCCACATCAACACACTTGATAACATCTTCAAAAAACTCTGTAAGAATGTCCAGGTACAAGAGAGGCTTCAGAAAGTGGTAGACATTGCCCAGTCCATCAAGGGTATTGACCTACCCACCATTGAAGAGATTTAGTGGAAGCACTGTATTTATGGGTCTAATATCATCAAAGCCTCACACTATCCAAGCTATGCTCTCATATTTCTACCACCATCAAGACGAAAGCACAGGAGCCCAAAAGACTTTCACAACCCTACCTCAGCTATTATGATCTACTGTGGAGTTTGTTTTGGTTGTACTATGAACTTTGCTGTTGCACTTTTGTGGTCTGGTTATCTATTATTGCTAATTATTAATTTACTAGACTAAGTGGGACCCGTTGGGTTCCATGTTCACACGGGAGGGCTGGTCTCCCAACGCAATATTCCACCTCTCCACCAATTCCAATATTGGTGGCCAGTGGGGGGTTTCTGGAGCGCTAGTATGGATATTGTGGGCTGAAGGGACTGGTTGCCAGAGGGCTAGTATGGACATTGTGGGCAAATGGATTTGTGGGGTGACAACTCAGTCACTCAAGCCTGATGTGCTGGCAGCTCACTCAAGGCTGGTGGGCAAGCTGTTGACTCACAGCTATTCCTTGAAATTCCATTTCAAGCAGGGTGTAAAGCCACCAAATTCAAATGCAGTTTCATACCACTTCAAGCAGGGTGCAAGGCCACCAAATTCAGGTGCAGTTTCCTGCCACTTCAAGCAGGGTGCAAGGCCACCTAATTCAAGTGCAGTTTCCTACCACTTCAAGCAGGGTGCAAGGCCACTGAATTCAAGTGCAGTTTCATACCACCAAGCAGGGTGCAGGGCCACCACACTCAAGTGCAGTTTCATACCACTTCAAGCAGGGTGCAAGACAACCAAATTGAAGTGCAGTTTAATACCATTTCAAGCAGGGTGCAATGCCACCAAATTCAAGTGCGGTTTCATACCATTTCATGCAGGGTGTAAGGCTACCAAATTCAAATGCAGTTTCATATCATTTCATGCAGGGGGAAATGCCACCACATTCAAATGCAGTTTCATACCATTTCAAGCAGGGTAAAACCACCATAAAACCATCATAAAACCACACAAACACTACATAGACACCACATTCACAGTTCAGTAGACATTCAGTGTGTTCAGACAGAGTCGTGACCGCTCCCTCCCCCATCTTGCAGAGACTGAGCCACACCCACACATCCGGGTTTTATAATCCCTCCCCCCTCCCACTGGAAGGGGCGTGGCTTTCATGCCGTGATTGACAGGAGAGGGATTCTCAACATTTTTTAAAACACTTGGTCGGCATGGACTGGAAGGGCCAAGAAGGCTGTTTCCATGCTGTAATTGTTATATAATAACACTTTTATATTTCATTGATGGGAAGAATCCTCTGCACCTGATGAGCGGAGGGGGGCTGAGTAAGATGTAGTGGAAGGTAAAACCTCCCTGGTGGAATAAACTGGGTGAAAAAATGGTCTTACCTTCCACTACCTGCAACCTCCAGCAACCTCCTTCAACTAACATCGCAACAGGCTTCGACTAAAAAATTACCGATTTTTAAAACGGCAACCTATTTTTAGTCGCGGCCAGTTTTGAATTTTTTGCAATAATCGCCGGAACATAGAAGAAGCGGAAACCACTTTCAACCATTAGGGAGACTGACAAAAACCTCCGGGAACCGCACGGAAACCTTGGGTGGGGCGCAAAGTCTCCAGAGGTTTCCATTCTGGTTTCCTAAGAGGGACAGGGGCATAAAGCTGCAGCAAGTAAGAATTTCATTGTTCCATTGTCGGTACCTATGATGATTAAACATTCTTGGCTCATGATCTAATCTTCAGGCTCTCGGGTTAAATGTGATCCAATATAAAAGTAAGTAAGTATAACTGAATTGGAGCAGTATCTTACTTCATTGCTTATGAATGTCAACAATATGTTTCATTGCCTTAATCAACTATTGCAGTAGATTTTAATTCAACCGCAAAAGGTCAGAGAAATAAAAGTCAGGAATTTAGTTGGCATTCATTCAACCAAACTAATTTATGTTAAATTAAATTAGTTAAAAACAATGTTACTCAAGAAATGTGAATGGGGAAGGGATATCACAAAACTAGATGTCACACTCTGTCTGGATATTTCAGGAGGATTTATTATGTCGTACTCCATCCACTTTAATCATGTCTGACACCCAACCAGTAAATATGCAGCCTGGGTCAAACTGGAAAAGGTTCCTTACTTCATTTCAATCTGAATTAGTCATTGGATTAAGGCTGTGACTTTACACCTTGCTGAGGACAATGGACCCTCTCCCTCTCTCCTGGACACCTTCTGTGACCCCTGGCTGTCAGGCACTCCTTTATCTGCAAACTTCCCCTCCAGCACCGGCCCCATCCCAATCCATGCCACAGACTAGAAGAGTGGAATCAATTATGTGCAGTCAACTCATCCTGCAGCAGAGCGTGTTTTTGACGGGAATGCTCTACCTCTTCAAAATTGTCAACCTAGCTGGTTAAATCCATTTGATAAATTTAACTAAGGCACACTCTCAGGCCAGGAGAAACTTACTCATGGATTTAACCAGTCAAAACAAGGAACTGCAGATGCCATCTCATAAATGAAGGCCCAAATTGCTGGAGCAAATCAGCGGGTCAGGCAGCATCCCAGGGGAACATAGATAGGCGAGGTTTTGGGTCGAGACTCTTTTTTGGACTCCTGAAGGGTCTTGAAGTTGTGAAGAAGGGTCCCAACCCATCTTTAAAACCATAATGTTACCTATTTATTTTCTCCAATGATGCTGCCTGACCCACTGAGTTACTCCTGTAATTGTGCCTTCATTTATGAGATGGCATCTGCAGTTCCTTGTTTTGACTGGTTAAATCCATGAGCAAGTTTCTCCTGGACTGAAAGCTGGCTCTAGTCAAATTTATCAAACGATGCTCACGATAATCTTCAGAAGCTTTTATTCAATTCTGATGCCTGACAACAATCTGAGAGTGTTAGCATTTCTAGCCAAATCTGTGTGAACATGTGAGTATACATACACACAAATCAGGACCAGAAGCAGGCCACTCGGCCATAGGAGCCTGATCCATCATTGGTGATCAAATTTTAATCTCAGCCAGGCATTCCTTTCATTTTGCTTAACAAGAACCTATCTTTCATTGTCTTAAAAATATTCATGGATTCTGTCTCCTTCATCCTTTTAGGAAAGGGGTTCCAAAGGACCACAATCTCTCAAGAGAAAAAAACTCACTTCATCTTAAATGGGCGATCCAGAATTGTTAAATAGTGATCCATGCACCTAGATTTTCCCACAATATGAAATATTTCACATCAATCCCCTCAAGTACCCTCAGGACCCAATGTGTTTCAATCAGGTCACCACACACTATAAACTCCAAAAGACACAAGTCTGGCATTTCAAATGATCCTCATAAAACAACCTGCCCATTTGAGAAATTAGTCCAATAAATTTTACCGGCTACAATCATCCTTAAGTAAAGAGACCTGTAATTTATACTGTAGTCCTAATGTGGATTCACTAACACCCCATATAACTGAAGCATTATCTCCCTATTTTTAGATTCAATTTCTCTAGCAATAAGATCAGTCTGGAGAAGGGTCCCAACCCAAAATGTGGGCTGTCCATTCCCTCTATAAATGCTGCCTAACCTGCTGTGTTCCTCCAGCAATTCATGTTTTGCTCAAGATTTTATGTGCTCTTAATTACATTGTGCCTGGATTCTAGCCTTTTGCAGATCATGCACTGCGACACATAGTTCACTCTGCATCTCAGAGCTCTGCAATCTCACCATTTATATACTTTTTAGCATTATTATCCTGCCGGAATAGATCATTCCATGTTTTCCAACATCATGCTCCATTTGCCAGATCATTGCCCACTCACATACCTGTCTGTATCCTTTTAATTGTTTCCATTACTTTCTCCATATTAATTTTGTAATGTGTTTTAATTTACCAACCATATCCTCAGGACCTTCATATGTTATTTCTTTTTTTTTTATTTTTTTAAATAGATAGAAAAAATAAAGAGAAAAAAAAAAAAACACTTAGAAACATAAAATAAAACTATCCATAATACAACTTAGGAGATAGGTCGGTAGGTAAGAAAATAAAACTATTCGTCTAGTCCTGGGTTCAAGCTTCCGTCAAGCCTCAGCGCTGGCCCATTGTACCGCTTCAAATAATCTATGAACGGCGACCATATTCTAATAAATAATTCAGGTTTGTCAATTAAGATAAATCTAATTTTTTCCAGATTTAAGGTCACCGACGTCTCCATAATCCACATTTTAATTGTAGGGGATGCAGGGTTTTTCCAAAATTTTAATATTAGTTTTTTCCCAGTTATTATACTATAATCCAGGAAATTTCTTTGGTTTATTGTCAGCTTTAGGTATTGTTCAGATATGCCCAATATTATTAATTTAGGATCGGGATCCAGTTGAATATTAACCACTACGGAAATAATTTTAAAAATATCCACCCAAAATGTTTTAATTTTTATGCAATTTACAAAGGTATGGGTTAAATTAGCCTCAGAGTATTGACATTTATCGCAGATAGGAGCGATGTTAGGAAAAATTCAATTTAATTTTGTTTTAGAATAATGCAATCTGTGTAATATTTTAAATTGTATTAAAGAATGTCTGGCGTTTAACGAACATTGATGTATATGTTGTAGACTTTCATCCCAAATATCTTTCGTTATGGGTTGAACTAATTCATTTTCCCATGCTTGTCTATGTGATTCCGTCGACGGATTCTCGCTATCTAACAGAATATTATAAATATATGATATTAATTTGACTGTGTTGGGATGTTTATTCAAACATTCATCTAGAATCTCTGGCTCTCTAATTCTGTATTCTTGTGTATGTGATTTAACATAATCTTTCAATTGTAAATATCTAAAAAAAATATTTGAATGTAATCCATAATTCTGTTGTACCTCCAGAAACGAAAGGAACACACCTTTTCTATAAAAATTTCATCTTTTTAATTCCATAGTTTTTCCATTGTGTAAAGCCTTTATCCAATACAGAAGGCTTAAATGAAGGGTTATTTGCAATAGGGAGCGAAAGTGATAAATTATCTAATTTTATTTGTTTCCAAATTCGAATGTATTATTGGATTTTCACTATAGATCTTTTTATTCAATTTTGTAGGGGATAGGAAAATCGGACCAATTTCAAATGGCAGACAATCATCCTTTTCCATCTTTAACCAGTCTGGTTGTTGATCCATATCTTCCAACCAGAAATTTAAGCTTTTGACATTGACTGCCAGAAATAAAATAGTAAGATTAAACGAGAACTTACCAGTTCGAAGTTTGATCTTTATTTTATGAGGAGTAACGATGAGGGATTACGTGAAGAAGCCCCGCCTGGCGCTGGAACGGCATACTTCAAAGCAGCGGCATGAAAAACACAGAACACAATAGCCGGAGTAAGATAGTAAGGCTCATCATAGATTTAGAACCACCAGATGATAATTTATTTTATGAGGGTGTGGAGTGGAGGCCACATAATCCCTCATCGTTACTCCTCATAAAATAAAGATCAAACTTCAAACTGGTAAGTTCTCATTTAATCTTACTATTTTACTTCGGAGTCACGTGAGTGACTACGTGAAGATTTTGAAGCTTCTGTGTTTTTCATGTCGTAGAATTCTTCCATACGACAGTCCGGCTAGGTCAACACATACATGAGAAAACCAGAGTAGTTTTTAGTTCTTTCCATAAATCTTTTAATGATAAAAGAACATATAATAACCCTCTTTTATACCCGAGGGAACCATTACAAAGTGATAAAAGATATAAGTGATAAACATAATTGATAATATCAATCAATAGTGAAACAAAGCAGGTGATTATAGTGAACCCAACACCGCGTGTCAAAGCCTGTTCATTGTGTGAACAGGTTTATTGTAGAACTTTGAAAAAAGTTTCTTCTTTACACCACCCTGCGGTTTCTAAAATATGTTCGAGTGGTACGTCCTGTAACTTCGCCGCGGATGTAGCTGCTGCCCTGGTGGAGTGAGATTTGAACACATCAGTGTCTACTCCTGCTAAAAGTAACACCTGTTTTAACCACCTTGAGATTGTTTCCACTGAAGCTTTTGTGTGTGGTTTCTTATGCGTAATCATTAATGTTTTTTCATCTCCTCGAAGAGTTTTGGTAACTTTTACATAATGATTCAAATGTTTAACTACACACAACGTTGGATCAATGGGATAAGCTTGAAAGATTACCTTCGCTCAGGTTCTCCCTGGTCTGCTTTGTTTGATCAGATCATAAATATAAAAACACAATGTTATCTGCAGTCACATGCATACAGTCTAAACATAACATTTGTAATGTTTGCACCCTTTGAGCTGAAACCAATGCCATTAACATTTACTAATTTAAATGTTAACCTTTCCAATGACAAAACTTCGATTGGAGTCCATTGCCTAAGTAAGGTAAGTACAATGCTAAATCCCAAATTTCTGTACATCTTGGTTTGGGTGGATTTTTGTTAAAGATTCCTTTCATAAATCTGGATATTAATGGATGTGATCCAATTGATTTCTGGTCAGAGATTTGTCCTAAATAAGATGATAAGGCACTACGTGCACTATTAATGGCACTGTAACTTAAGTGTTGTTCAAAATGCAACTCGGCAAGGAACTCCAATATGTTTGCAATGTTCACAGTATGAAAGGATATATTTGACTGCCTGCAAAAATTTTACCAATTCTTTATATGTGTCATATATTGTCTCTGAGTGCTATCTCGCCATGATGCGACTATAATATCCATAGTTCTATCCGACAATCCAAGCTCCTGTAGTGGTCTTGTCAAAACCTGCAGATTAACAAATTCATATAAGCATGTAATGGATGAATTTCTTTGGTTACTGGTTTTATCAATAAATCACTGCTGCTAGGAATTGACATATATGGTTCTTTAATCATGTTTAACATCAATGGGAACCATGGTTGTGTCGGCCAATTTGGAATTACCAATAATCCTGTGGCAGAATCTTGTTCTATTTTCTTCAGACATTGCTGAACCAGAGGAAATGGCGGAAAAGCATAAAATAACATATTCCCCCAGTTTTAGTGAAAAAGCATCTACTGCTACTGCGTCTGGATCTGGTTCCCAAGACACATATTTAGGCAATTGATGATTTAGTCTTGATGCAAACAGATCAATGTCTGGTAACCCATATTGATTTTACTGAAAATTACTGGGTTCAACATCCATTCTGTGTTTATCTCTAAACATCCTTGATCTATTGTCTGCCACCACATTGTCTTTACCTGGGATGTAATTTGCCGAAATCCAAATTTGGTGGTTAATACACCATTGCCATATCTGATTGACCAAACTGACTCCACCCATGTGATTAATATATGCAACAGCTGTTTTATTGTCTAATTGTATCAGTACATGCAGATTCTTTTTTGTAGAACAATATGCCTTCAACCCATAAAATGCACCCAATAATTCTAAATAATTAATACCATATGTTTGGAGAAACATTTCCTCTTGGACAGTCCATCTGCCCCCACAACTGGTGAGTGAATCTGTCGCCCCCCATCCGAGAGCACTAGCATCTGTTTGTAAAATTACTTCAGGCTGTTGTATCAGAATGTTTTTAGCAGCTTGTGGGACATTTTCAATCCACCATTGTAATTCCAATAAAGCTTCTTTTGTTAATTGCATAGGCCTATCAAAATGGCCTGCTCTCTTTTTTAGAGCTTTTATTTTGTCCCTTTGAAGGTTTTGGTAATGTAATGGACCAAATTCTACTGCAGGAAATGCTGCTACTAGTTTACTAATAACCTTTGCTACTTCTCTGATGGAGGGATAAGGTTTGTGAATGAGACCCCTACAGGTCACCAAAATATCATCAATCTTATCTGTTGGCAAAGTTACTAACATAGTAACTGAGTTAATTACAAACCCCAAATAGTTAATTGACTGTGCTGGCTGCAGCTGGGACTTAATTGGATGAATCAAGAAACCTAAACTTCTCAAATAAAGTTTTAGTTGCTGAACTGATTTTTCAGCTGATTCCTGATTACTATTGATGATTAAAAATGTCGTCCATATAAGCCATAATGATGTGCTTTTGTGCTCTTAATTGTGCTAAAGCTGGTTTCAACAGTTTTGTAAAGAGCCTGGGAGCTGAACTTAAACCATTTGGTAAAGCTTTGAATTGCCACAACTGTCCCAGCCAATTAAATTTTAAATACCTTCAAAAGAACTGATGTATTGGTACTGAATAGTATGCATCCTTTAAATCAATTGTAGCCATATAACAACCTGCTGATATCAAATGTCTTGCAGTGTTAAATGTTTCCATTTTAAAATGTTTATATTCGACAAATTTATTAAGATTTGTAAGGTCCAGAATAATTCTGCAACCACCATCTTTTTTATTTCTTGGAAAGATATTTGACACAAATTGATGCTCATGTTCAACAGTTTTTTTCAATAACACCTTTTTTAAACAATTTGTCAATTTCCACATTTATTTCTGCCTCTTCAATTGCAGAAAACATGAAACCATAAGCAGGTTTATTTTTGTACCGGAAAATTAACACCTTCTTTAAATGTAATAGTAGCTCCTGAAACTGTTTGTAAAATAAACCGATCAGATGTGATGGCAAGCCATTCATCATAAAACATTTGTAATCTCCCTCCAACTGGAGATTTGTCCACAGTTTCTTTAAGCATAGAATACATTTTTTGTACCTCTCCATATGAACGTGTGGTCTCCTTCTCCCCCGTATACGGGTAAACATTAGGCTGTGTAGGATGATAATATTTTCTTATCATACTCCTGCCTCTGTTTCCAAAATCAAATCCCCTTCTTGACGAAAAAATACCTTTTTTGTCAAAAGACGAAAGGTCTCATGTGGCTAATAGATTTAGCCTCTTCATCCATTTCTCTTATTTGTTTAGGCAGGTTTTCTCCAAATAGATAACCAGGAGCTTGAACACCACTTGATCGACACAGACCTGCAAACCTTGGATGAAATATGGGCCGAATTGCAATTTTCCTCATACAATTAATTTCATAGAAGGAATTGCATAATAAGCCCAAAGTATCTTTTTGCATTTTGTCCATCTCCAACCCCTCCATTTGCCTTCCAAAAGCAGTAATGGCAGCAGAAATCAATTTGAGGATTCTTTGAAATCTTATTTCTTGTTCTCTCATGCCTGGAGTCATAGGCGTCCATATAGACGGATTAACCGTAGGTACCTTCAATGAGGTGCAATTTTCCGGTGTTTTATATAATTCTGCTGTTTCAATCATCACAGAATCTTGAAGTTGGTGAGATACCATATAATTAATACTGGCAGCTAGGTTTTCTTCCATAGCCTCACCACTTCCTTCAGGTATAGCAAAATCTTTTTGCCATCTCAGGCACATCTGGCCTTCTCTTTTTTATTTGTGGTGTGCACTCATAATCCACATCACCACTTGCAGGGTCTGTCTTTTGCAGCCCTGATACACTTGGAATTATATCCAATGAGACTTCCTCCGCCCTTAATCCTGGGTCCAGAGTTTCAAATTCCCAATTTGGCACATAGCCATATTCTGTATATTCAAGCCCCTCAGGGTCATTTTTGGGTACTGTGACCCTTGTCTCATTATATTTTGGAGCACTTTCTCCATATGTTCCATTTTTAGCCATATAGCTTTATTATCCGGAGGACTTTCATTATCAGAGTCATTATCAGAAACCACGGGCCTCACGGATTTCCTTTTACATTTTCTAGGAACATTTTCCTCCGTGGCTTGTATTTCTGGAGAAATTATAGTCTCACTAACGGGTGAATCAGCGGCCACCGGTATCGGGAACCGGATCCGCACTAAACTCTTGTCCCGTATCTTTAGCTTCACCCCGGGACAATCTTTTTACCCGCGAAATTTTCCTTTGAGACTTCTCCATTTTCTTTTCCATTTATCTGGCTAAATCAGTACGCCAGCGTGACTCTGATTTTAACTTTTACTTTCTCTTTTGCTGGTTTTACCAGCGTAACGTCTTTTTTAGAACATCCCCACTTTTCCTTACACTTACCTGCGGGTCCGTTCCGACCGCTGCGAGGAGCTGCGCTCTGCAACTCTTGCTTCTGCCGTCAGCGTCGACGTAATGCCGTTCCAACGCCAGGTGGGGCTTCTTCACATAGTCACTCACGTGACTCCGAAGTAAAATAAGAAATTTGGTAAGATTCGGTAAGGTTTAAAATCAAGCGCGGGGCTTGTTTTTTCAGAGGCCCACAGGAGCCGTTGGAAGAGGAGGGGGGGAGGTACGACACCCGACCGGTAAGGTTTAAAATCAAGCGCGGGGCTTGTTTTTTTCAGAGGCCCACAGGAGCTTGCCGAAATCCATAACATTCCATATGGAGAAGTGGGTTTTTTTGAGGAAGCCGCTGATTGGTGGGAAGTGGGACCAGGGTAAGCAGCTGATTGGCAGTCAGATTTCCAGCAGTTTGTTGTGTACTTTATATTGTATCCTGTGTAAGGGGGAGTATGAGGGCCAGGGCAGTGTACTGTTCTGGATGTCAGATGTGGGAGGTCAGGGAATCTGATAGCCCTCCAGACATCCACATCTGCGCCAGGTGTGTCGAGATGGGGCTCCTAAAGGACTGTGTTAGGAACCTGGAGCAGCAGCTCGATGACCTCCGTCTGGTCAGGGAGAGTGAGGAGGTCATAGAGAGGAGCTACAGGGAGGTAGTCACTCCCAAACCACAGGAGGCAGACAAGTGGGTCACAGTTAGGAAGGGCAAGGGGCAGAGGCAGGGGCTAGAGAGTACCTCTGTGACCGTACACCTGGAAAATAGGTACTCGGGTTTGAGTATGATTGGAGGGGACAGCCTAGCTGGGGGCAGCAACAGCGGCCGGGCCTCCGGCACAGAGACCGGCCCTGATGCTCAGAAGGGTAACAAAAAGAGGAGGGCAATTGCAATAGGGGACTCTATAGTTAGGGGGTCGGATAGGCGATTCTGTGGACGCAGTTCGGGAGACCCGGATGGTAGTTTGCCTCCCTGGTGCCAGGGTCTCGCATGTGTCAGAACGTGTACAAAAGATTCTGATAAGGGAGGGAGAGGAGCCTGATGTTGTGGTACACATAGGTACCAATGACATAGGCAGAAAAAGTGACAAGGTCCTGAAGGGAGAATTTAGGGAGTTGGGGGGAAAGGTAAGGAGAAGGACCAAAGGGTAAACGATTTCAGGATTACTGCCTGTGCCGCGTGACAGTGATAGTAGGAATGAAATGAGGTGGAGGATAAATGCTGAGGGACTGAGTACAGTGGGCAGTGGGCAGGTGGCTGAGGGACTGGTACAGTGGGCAGGGATTCAAGTTTCTTGATCACTGGGACCTCTTTTGGGGAAGCATGATCTACACAAAGGACGGGTTGCACTGAGCCCGAGGGGGACCAATATCCTGGCAGGGAGATTTGCAAAGGCTACTGGGGAGACTTTAAACTAGAAAGGCTGGGGGGAGGGACTTGGGTAGAGGGGGCTAGGGGTCAGGGTGTGGGGCAAGAGGCAGAGAAGGGAAGCACTCGGATCCATAATGTAGGCGAGAAAGATGAAAAAGATAATAGACAGAGAATAAGGGATGGTGGGTTTCTAAAATGTGTTATTTTAATGTAAGGAGCATTGTAAGTAAGGTGGACGAACTTGGAGCCTGATTTGTGACACCTGGAAATATGATGTTGTGGCAATCAGTGAAACATGGTTGCAGGAGGGCTGTGATTGGAACTAAATATTCCAGGATTTCGTTGCTTCAGGTGTGATAGAATTGGAGGGACCAGAGGGGGAGGTGTTGCATTGCTTGTCAGGAGAAGACAGTGCTTTGGCAGGATAGATTAGAGGCTCGTCTAGGGAGGCTATTTGGGTGGAACTGAGAAGTGGGAACGGTGTAGCAACACTTTTAGGGGTGTATTATAGACCGCCAAATGGGGAGCGTGAATTGGAAGAGCAAATATGTAAGGAGATAGCAGATATTAGTAGTAAGCACAAGGTAGTGATTGTGGGAGATTTCAATTTTCCAAAAAAAGACTGGGAAAACACATTCTGTAAATGGGCTGGATGGTTTGGAGTTTGTAAAATGTGTGCGGGATAGTTTTTTGCAGCAGTACATAGAGGTATCGACCAGAGAAGGGGCAGTGCTGGACCTCCTGTTAGGAAATGAGGCAGGTCAGGTGACGGAGGTATGCGTTGGTGAGCACTTCGGGACCAGTGATCACAATACCATTAGTTTCAATATAATTATGGAGAGAGTCAGAACTGGACCTAGGGTGGAGATTTTTGATTGGAGAAAGGCTAACTTTGAGGGAATGCGTAAGGATTTTAAAGGAGTGAATTGGGACACTTTGTTTCATGGGAAGGATGTACAAGAGAAATGGAGGACATTTAAAGGGGAAATTGTAAGAGTACAGAATCTTTATGTCCCTGTTAGGTTGAAAGGAAATAGTAAAAATTGAAAAGAGCCATGGATTTCAAGGGAAATTGGACACTTGTTTCGAAAAAAGAGAGATCTACAATAATTATAGGAGGCATGGAGTAAATGAGGTGCTAGAGGAGTATAAAAAACGTAAAAGGAATCTTAAGAAATAAATTAGGAAGGCTAAAAGAAGATATGAGGTTGCTTTGGCAAGAAAGGTGAAAGTAAACCCAAAGGGTTTCTACAGCTATATTAATAGCAAAAGGATAACGAGGGATAAAATTGGACCATTAGAGAACCAGAATGGACAGCTATCTGCAGAGCCAAAAGAGATGGGGGAGATATTGAACAATTTCTTTTCTTCGGTATTCACCAAGGAGAAGGATATTGAACTCTGTGAGTTAAGGGGAAAAAGTAGAGTAGCTATGGAAACTATGAGATTCAAAGAGGAGGAAGTACTGACACTTTTGAAAAATATAAAAGTGGATAAGTCTCCAGGTCCTGACAGGATATTCCCTAGGACATTGAGGGAAGTTAGTGTAGAAATAGCAGGAGCTATGACAGAAATATTTCAAAATGTCATTAGAAACGGGAGATAGTGCCGGAGGATTGGCGTACTGCGCATGTTGTTCCATTGTTTAAAAAGGGTTCAAAGAATAAACCTAGCAATTATAGACCTATTAGTTTGACGTCAGTGGTGGGCAAATTAATGGAAAGGATACTTAGAGATAATATATATAAGCATCTGGATAAAACAGGGTCTGATCAGGAACAGTCAACATGGATTTGTGCATGGGAGGTCATGTTTGACAAACCTTCTTGAATTTTTGAAGCGGTAACTAGGGCAATTGATGAGGGTAAAGCAGTGGATGTTGTCTATATGGATTTCAGTAAGGCCTTTGACAAGGTTCCCCATGGAAGGTTGGTTAAGAAGGTTCAATCTTTGGGTGTTAATGGCGGAGTAGCAAGATGGATTCAACAGTGGCTGAATAGGAGATGTCAGAGAGTAATGGTGGATGGCTGTTTGTCAGGTTGGAAGCCGGTGACCAGTGGGGTGCCTCAGGGATCTGTGTTGGGTCCACTGTTGTTTTGTCATGTACATCAATGATCTGGATGATGGGGTGGAAAATTGGATAAGTAAGTATGCAGATGATACTAAGATAGGTGGTGTTGTGGATAATGAAGTAGATTTTCAAAGTCTACAGAGAGATTTGCGCCATTTGGAAAAGTGGGCTGAAAGATGGCAGATGGAGTTTAATGCTGATAAGTGTGAAGTGCTACATCTTGGCAGGACAAATCAAAATAGGACGTACATGGTAAATGGTAGGGAATTGAGGAATGCTGTGGAACAGCGAGATCTAGGAATAACTGTGCATAGTTCCCTGAAGGTGGAATCACATGTAGATAGGGTGGTCGCCTAGTTATAGGAAGGATGTCAACAAAATAGAGAGAGTACAGAGGAGATTTACTAGAATGTTGCCAGGGTTCCAGCAACTATGTTACAGAGAAAGGTTGAACAAGTTAGGTCTTTATTCTTTGGAGCGCAGAAGGTTAAGGGGGGACTTGATTGAGGTCTTTAAAATGATGAAAGGGATAGACAGAGTTGACGTGGATACGTTTTTCCCTTTGAGGGTAGGGAAGATTCAAACAAGAGGGCACGACATGAGAATTAAGGGACAGAGGTTTCGGGGGGTAACGTGAGGGGGAACTTCTTTACTCAGAGGGTGGTGGCTGTGTGGAATGAGCTTCCAGCAGAAGTGGGTGGAGGCAGGATCGATTTTAACATTTAAGAGTAAAGTGGATAAGTATATGGACGTGAAGGGAATGGAGGGGGTATGGTCTGAGTGCAGGTAGATGGGACTAGGGGGAAAACAAATGGTCGGCACGGACTGGAAGGGCCGAGAGTACTTCCCTACTCCTATATTCAATGCTCTGATTTATTTTATTATGCAATTTATTAAGTAAAGGCACGACATTTGATTTAAATAAAGAAGTATATTTCTTGGTCACATAGATTCCTAAGTATTTAAAATTTTCATTCACTATTTTAATAGGTGATTGTTGCAATATATATAAATTAGGTTCCATTATTGGCATAATCTCACTCTTCTTCCAGTTGATTCTATATCCCGAGAATAAACCAAATTGAGTTATAAGATTTAACAGGTTAGGGATACTAATTTCTGGATTTGTAATATATAGTAATACATCATCTGCATATAGAGAAATTTTATTAATTTTATTTTTAGTATTATAGCCATATATTTCTGGATGAGCTCGAATTCTTTCTGCTAGTGGTTCTATAACAAGGGCGAATAGTAACGGTGATAACGGGCATCCTTGTCTACAACCTTTAGATAAATCAATTTTTTTAATAACATTTTGATTTGTCATTATTCTGGCTGTTGGATTGGTATATAAAAGCTTAACCCATGTACAAAACTTCTCACCTAATTGAAATGTTTCCATCACGAAATAATAGGGCCATTCAATTTGATGATCGAATGCTTTCTCAGCGTTCTAGCGAGATGACTGCTAAGTTTTCATTAGCTATTCGATTGAGTATATAATGCTGAATAATCATCTCATAGAAACATAGAAATTAGGTGCAGGAGTAGGCCATTCAGCCCTTCGAGGCCTGCACCGCCATTCATATGATCATGGCTGATCATCCAACTCAGTATCCCGTACCTGCCTTTCTCCATACCCTCTGATCCCCTTAGCCACACAGGGCCACATCCAACACTTCTTAAATATAGCCAATGAACTGGCCTCAACTACCCTCTGTGGCAGAGAGTTCCAGAGACTCACCATAACTCTCTGTGTGAAGAAAGTCTTTCTCATCTCGGTCTTAAGGATTTCCCCCTTATCCTTAAGCTTGTGACCCCTCGTACTGGACTTCCCCAACATCGGGAACAATCTTCCTGCATCTAGCCTGTCCAACCCCTTAAGAATTTTGTAAGTTTCTATACGATCCCTCTTAATCTCCTAAATTCCAGAGAGTATAAACCGAGTCTATCCAGTCTTTCTTCATAGACTGTCCTGACATCCCAGGAATCAGTCTGGTGAACCCTTTCTTCTGCACTCCCTCTATGGCAATAATGTCCTTCCTCAGATTTGGAGACCAAAAACACTGCACGCAATACTCCAGGTGTGGTCTCACCAAGACCCTGTACAACTGAAGTAGAACCTTCCTGCTCCTGTACTCAAATCCTTTTGCTATGATAAGCTAACATACAATTCGCTTTTCTTTTTTCACTGCCTGCTGCACCTGCATGCCTACTTTCAATGACTGGTGTACCATGACACCCAGGTCTCGCTGCATCTCCCCTTTTCCCAATCGGCCACCATCTTAAATAAATAGTCCGCTTTCCTGTTTTTGCCACCAAAGTGGTAACCTCACATTTTTTCCACATTATACTGCATCTGCCAAACATTTGCCACTCAACCCAGCTATCCAAGTCACTCTGCAAGTCTCCTAGCATCCTCCTCACAGCGAACACTGCCCCCCAGCTTAGTGTAAGTCATCCGCACAAACTTGGAGATATTGCTCTTCAATTCCCTCATCCAGATCATTAATATATATTGTAAATAGCTGGGGTCCCAGCACTGAGCCCTGCGGTACCCCACTAGTTTAGCCTGCCATTGTGAAAAAGGACCCGTTTACTCCTACTCTTTGCTTCCTGTTTGCCAGCCAGTTCTATCTATCACATCAATACTGAACCCCTAATACCGTATGCTTTAAGTTTGTATACTAATCTCTTATGTGGGACCCTTGTCGAAAGCCTTCTGGAAGTTCCAGATATACCACATCCATGGTTCTCCCTTATCCACGCTACTAGTTTACTCCTCGAAAAAAAATTCCACAAGATTCGTCAGACATGATTACCTTTTGTAAATCCATGCTGACTTTGTCCAATGATTTCACCACTTTCCAAATGTGCTGCTATCCCATCTTTAATAACTGACTCTAGCAGTTTCCCACTACCGATGTTAGACTAACTGGTCTGTAATTCCCCGTTTTCTCTCTCCCTCCCTTCTTAAAAAGAGGGGTTACATTTGCTACCCGCCAATCCTCAGGAACTACTCCAGAATCTAAAGAGTTTTGAAAGATTATCACTAATGCATCCACTATTTCCTGAGCTACTTCCTTAAGTACTCTGGATGCAGCCTATCTGGCCCCTGGGGATGGATTATCGGCCTTTAATCTATTCAATTTTACCAACACCACTTCCCGACTGACCTGGATTTCACTCATTCCTCCTTTGACCCACTAGTCCCCTGCTATTTCAGTGAAGACGGAACCAAAGTAGTTATTCAATTGGTCCGCCATATCCTTGTTCCCCATGATAACTCACCTGTTTTGACTGCATGAGGGGACCTACATTTGTTTTAACTAACCCTCTTTCTCTTCACATATCTATAAAAATCTCAGTTTTTTGATCTCATATCTCAGTTTATTGATATTAAATAACGTTTTGGAATAAAGCCAGCAGTATTGTCGGGGTGGGTTAATTTATAAATCACTAAGCTTAATCTGTGTGCTAAAATTTGGTTGAATTTTTCTGATCGATGTTTAATAGAGCAATTGCTCTAAATGAACCTGGATCTTCAAGGTCCTTAGCCCGTTTTTGGAATAAGTATTTATAGTGATTCATTTAAATTTTCTCGTGGGGAATTTCTGTTGCATGATTGCCTTGGAGTATATAATAACCATATTAAACATATAACAATTACAGCACGGAGAGGAAGGCCCTCTCGGCCCTTCCAGTCCGTGCCGAACCATTTGTTTTCCCCTAGTCCCATCTACTGCACTCAGACCTTACCCCCCCCCCCTCCATTCCCTTCACGTCCTATACCTATCCACTTTTACTTTTAAAATGTTTAAAATCAATCCTGCCTCCACACCTCTGCTGGAAGCTCATTCCACACAGGCCACCACCCTCTGAGTAAAGAAGTTCCCCCTCACGTTACCCTAAACTTCTGTCCCTTAAAAATTCTCATGTCAATGTCTGTAGGCGTGGCGAGATTAAGTCATGAAATTTTTTATAAAATTCACTATTTAAACCATCTGGTCCAGCGACCTTTCCATTTTTTTAAAGAATTAATAGATTCCTCAATTCTTTTACTGATATTTTCGGCCCCTAAATAATTCCCACTCTTTCAAATATCTAAACCAGTAAGGTTTACAATTTCTGTAAGACTAATTCCATTTCTACGACCTCCTGCCGTTTGGTTGAATAAAGTGTTTGATAGTATTGAGAGAATCTATCATTAATATCCTTGGGTAGTGTTAATAATTTCTCCCGTATCTGATTTGATTTTATATATTGTTTTTTTCCCCTTCCTGTTTCCGGAGTTGGCGGTCCAGTAATTTTTTTGTGGTTTATCTCCAAATTCAAAGTGTAATCTATTTAGTCTTTTGATAAAATTTTATGAATTGGTCTGAGTAGATTTGGTTTAAAAAAACTATATATTTGAGTTCAGCAATTTTATTATGTATTATTATAGAAGGCGCGTTTGCATTTTCCATATCTAATTGCCTTATTTCATTTTCCCTATACCAGTTGTTTGGCTACGGTTCTCTTTATTACGAAAGGCTTGTGCGGAGTGGGGATAAAACGCTCCTCGCTTAAATGCTTTAAATGTTTCCCAAAAGGGAGGCAGAAATTTCAGGGGCAGTCATTTGTCTCAAAAAACATATTTATCTGTTTGATACGATATTCGTAGCATGCCTTTTCATTTACAATTTGAGGATTAAGTCTCCTTTGTGTCTGCTTATCAGTCATACCACTTAGTTTGATCATGAGTGTTAAAGGAGCATGATCCAAAATTTATAATATTATGATATTTCGAATTATAGGTAAATGGGATGAGTTTAGAATCTACTAAAAAATTAGTCTATCTTGAATAAGTTTTATGTATGAAGGGTTAAAATGAGTATTCCCTTCTTGGCATGGATTTTCAATTCTCCAATATCCTTGATATTGGTGGTATTAATATATTGAGTTTAATAATTCACTTGATTAGGGATTTTGCTTTCCTTTGTCTTGTTGATCTATCGAGATAGGAATCTAATGTACAATTTTAAATCTCCACCAATTTATCAAATTATGTTGTGTGAGCTCCTGAATAGTATTAAGTATATTCTTAAAAAAACATTGGATTATCAAAATTTGGTCCATAAACATTGAGAAAAAAATCACTTTTTTTATATATATAATTCACCCACTAGTATAATATATTCCATTGATGTCTGCTATAGTTGTGAGTATGTGTTTTAAAAGATATACCTTACGAATTAAAATTGCGACAGTCTGGCCTTATGGGAAAATAAAGAGTGATATGTTTAGCGATCCATTTTGCTTTCAATCTATGTTGTGCGTCTTTTTTAAGGTGAGTCTCTTGAAGGAATGTTATATCTGCTTTGAGTGATTTTAAGTGTGCTAATACCTTACCTCTCTTGATTGGCTCATTAACTCCCTTGACATTCCAACTACAAAACGTAATTCCTTGACCCCATTTTTCTATTTACGTCTTGCTTTTTACGTCTCATCTTGCTTTTTAGGGTGGGTCTATAAAGAGCAGATGGCTCTGCACCGTAGACCCGACCTTCCACCGTAGACCCGACCTTCCAAAATGTGGATAAATGTGAGGTTATCCACTTTGTGGCAAAAAAAACAGGAAGGTAGACTATTATTTGGAATGGTGACCGATTAGGAAAAGGGGATGAGAGATGCAGGAGACCTGGGTGTCATGGTACACCAGTCATTGAAAGTAGGCATGCAGGGTGCAGAGGCTGTGAAGAGAGCAAAATGGTTGTTGGCATTATAGCAAAAGGATTTGAGTACAAGACAGGGAGTTCTACTGCAGTTGTACTGGGTTCTTGGTGAGGCCACATTGGAGTATTGCATGAGTTTTGGAGTCCTAATCTGAGGAAAGAAATCTGCCATAGAGGGCGCACAGGAAAGTTCACCAGACTGATTCCTGGGATGGCATGACTTTCCATTTGAAGAAAGATTGGGTGGACTTGGCTTGTTACTCGCTGGAATTTAGAAGATTGAGGGGTGATCTCATAGAGACTTACAAAATTCTTAAGGGGTTGGAAGGCTAGATGATGGAAAGATTGTTCCCGATGTTGGGGAATATGTCCAGGGACAAGGGTCACAGTTTAAGGATAAGGGGGAAGTCTTTTAGGACTGAGATGAGAAATCGTTTTTCACACAGAGTGGTGAAATCTGTGGAATTCTCTTCCACAGAGGTTAGTGGGCCAGTTCGTTGGCCATATTAAGAGGGAGTTGGAGGTGGCCTTGTGGCTGAAAGGAATCAGGGTATGGAGAGAAGGAAGGTTGAGGATACCGAGTTGGATGATCAGCATGATCTATATGAATGGCGGTGCAGGGCTCGATGGGCCGAATGGGGGACTGCTCCTGCAACCTAATTTCTATGTTTCTATGTCTTCCGAAGCTCGACGTACCCGCTACATTCATTCTTCGTGCTTACCACGAGTATGCTTTTTTTAATACTCGGGAGCGAGCTCATGGAATGACTCGTACGTTTGATTCTTTACTTTTTCAACTATAATATTTCAAATCAAAGTTACAGTTCAATATATCGTGCTTCCTCCACATGGTGTTCTTTGTGTATTTGAGATGAAAATCTTCCTTGTAATCATATCTATCGTTGGTAAGAACAATTATGTTACTCATCACTCTCACTTAAAGGCCTGATCATATTGAATGGTGGTGCAGGCTCGAAGGGCGAATGGCCTGCTCCTGGCGCCTTATTTCTATTTTTGTATGTTTCTATGTTGCCACCCAAACAACTGGACAGACATAGTTGTAAATTAATGCTTATATATCCTCCTCACGGACACATCTCCACAAATAATATTGTAAATAAATTCAAGATTATTTAATAATAGGTAAAAAAAATACAAAAAGTAAAAAAATTGAAAAAATTAATAATATGTGAAAAGAAAGGAAGAAAACTACATCTAAATTTAGTAATAGTTAGTGCTAGCCACACTAACGTGGCTGTCCCATCTAAAGACTTTCGTAGATTAAAAAAAATGCCTAAGCTCCATGCCTTACAAGAAAAAATTGATTAATGAGTAATTTACGGGATTATATTAAAATTATTTTTGGGACCAGGAATTGGTAATCCTATAGTGAGAGTCTCTGTTGTTATTCAGATGCGTTATGGCTTCAGCCTGTTTCTCCATTTGTCTGCTGCATTGTAGTGAAGGTGCTTCCGATTATCATTAGTGTTGGTGGGGGGCTTTCATTCGACTTAATTTTCTCGTATACTTCATTAATTGTAAGTGAAATTTTCTGACATTTCTCCTTCTGTTAGTCACTTTCGTATGCACAAGATTAGTCATTTTATTTTCCAAACGCTAAGAAATCTTCTTTAATCTCTGTTTTAAGGAACTTTTCAAAATTCTTTATTTATTCAATTCGTTTTAAAAACATAAATTCTTCCTTTAATACTTGCCTTTCCATTGTAATGCTGATGCGAAGTTCATCATTTTCTCTTTTCTTTTGTATTTCGTCTGGGCACTTAAACGTCCTCATGGGACGATGTTAAAACTGAGCCCTATGCCTTAGACGGCCCTACTTCCTACTTTCTTGTTTTACCCTCTTTTGTAGTTCTTTTCTCGTCAGTTCCTTTGTGGGGGGAGTGCTTTACCGACATTAGGACTCCCAGTCACAGGTCTGATGGATGTTCACACAGGCTGCCGCAGCGATTTCTGCAGGTCAATTCTATTATTTTAGTTCCGTTTTCTTTTCGGGTCTTTTCGCGGGGAGCTAGTGGCACTCACATACTCCACCATTAGTGCCACCGGATGTCTCATTTGTTATTTCTAAGAATTCTAATTTGATTCAATAAATAATTTCCACCATTATTTTTCAGGGCTTCAGGAAGGCACAGCCTGAATTTTTACTTCGGAGTCACGTGAGTGACTTTACGTGACGAACCCCGACAGCCGCACGTGTGTCATTACGTCAGACGCATATTGGTGCATGTGGACCAGTTTGGGCAGCAGAGCTCCTCCAGCGGTAAGTTAAACTCAGGTAAGTGGTATTTCTTACCTTGTTTTAGGTCTCCTGCAGGAACCTCGGTTTCAGAGGTTTCTGCAGGAGGCTTCGCGACGGCCGTCGAGAGGGAACCAGGCTAGGGATGTGGGGAACCTGGTCTGACCGCGGGAAGCGGTGGGGAGCTGGCGAATGTTGGGTTCATGATCGGAGTCATGATAAGATGGGTCAGTGGACTCTACACGTTGAGTTCCCGGGAAGGGGAAATCCAATAGTATTGCGGTTCCCGGACCGCAATAGTCCCAGGATATGGGAGTTTTTTATAAAATGACCTGAATGGTCAGCCGGGTGCCGGGGAGGGTTACCGGGGTATATATATATAATATATTATATATATGGATTTCCCGGGGTGGGGAAATCCAGAAGCTGACAAAAATGGGTCAGCCGGGATGCTGGGAGGTTTCCCTTCCGGGATTGTGTATGTTAGAAAACACTCCTAAGCAGGAGTTGGGCAGCGCGGGTCAACGTGAGAGCCCACGCCAGCAGCACCTTTGCTCAGGGCTGCTTCATGGGGATGCCAAGTCTATGGCAGTGCCAGCCTATGGGAGAGGCCGCGCCAGCAGCACCTTTGCTCAGGGCTGCTTCATGGGTGCCAGCAGCACCTTTGCTCAGGGCTGCTTCATGGGGATGCCAAGTTTATGGCAGTGCCAGTTATGGGGAGAGGGCCCGCGCCAGCAGCACCTTTGCTCAGGGCTCTGCTTCATGGGCACCAGCAGCGCGTTGTCAGGGCTGTTCATGGGGATGCCAAGTCTCTAGGTTGTAGCCTTTGAGAGAGGCCGCACCGCAGCACCTTTGCTCAGGGCTGCTTCATGGGATTGCCGAGCAGCACCTTTGCTCAGGGCTGCTTCATGGGATGATGCCAAGCTAGGCAGTTCTGTGGCCTAGGGCGAGGGCCCATGCCCAGACAGCGCTTTGCCTTAGGGGCTTCATGGGTGCCAGAAGCACTTTGCTCAGGGCCTGCTTCAGGGGGATATGCCAGGCTATGGCAGTAGTACGGCCTATGAGAGAGGCGGAACCGCAGCACCTTTGACGGAGGGGCTGCTTAGTGGGGATGCCAAGTTTGGGCAAATGTGGCCTATGGGAGAGCCGTGCCAGCAGACCTTGTAGCAGGCCTGCTTAATGTCTCCCTCAAGGGGAGAGCATGCGGGTCAGTATTAGGCTAACGCCGGAGTCCTTGGCAAAGTCGGGATTGCTGAAGCCGCGCCAGCGCAGCGCCTTGTAGCAGGGCTGTTAATGTCTCCCTCATATAAGAGGGAGCATGCGGGGTCAGTATAATCTAACGCTGAGCCTGGGGGGATTAGCGTGGAGCATGGCCAAGGGATAAGGGCACGCGCCAGAGGGATAATGCCTGGCAGCAAGGTTGCTATCCCAACACATATGCAGTGAAAACACTATCAGGGGACATTAGAGTCCGGCCGCCAAATCTTCTATTAAGGTTAGACTTTTCATAGGAGAAACCTGGAGGACGAAGCACTAAAACTATTGGAACGAGTAGGCTTTCATAGTTTCGGGCGACAAAGCACCCCAAGTCTTCATCGGCAGTAAGCCGGTTCGTGAAGCTTGGTGGCAGCTGAAAGCTGGCCGGGAGGTTCCACTCACTCTACCTGTGCTACTCTGCTAACTGGAGGGACCACTCTTTCAAATTGGTTAAATATGTACTTTGGTTGTTACCATATACAAATGATTGAGACATTATTCATCTACGCAAGGGTCTAACATGTAATAATGGACAATACTAGCTTTCCCATCAGGTTTGGGATTTGGGCAGGCTCAAATAATGGCCAGGTTTGTTTTGGTACAAGGATGGCTCGGAAATTGGGCCAGAGTTGCCGTTCACGGCAGACACAAAATGATGGCCAGGCGTTGGTCCCTGTTCATTATGAAAGGTTGGCTGATTAACAAATGATTGTATAGGTGCTTCCATTTACAGTGATCTGGGGGATTATTTGAGGAGGGGCTTGGCTATGATAAAGCAATAATATAACTGAATGAAGACATGAAAACATTCAAAGAGGACTGTCAGTGTTCAAAAACACTGGTTATCTATTGTCTCAATGATATTTTAACGCTGTATTTTGCTATCATCACTGTTTAATCTCAAAACTATATTTGAGGAGTTGGGGACTCTTCTATCCAGTTAAGATTAAGTTGTTATCAATTAGACTTGTTGGACATTGGGATTGACCTTTGCTATTCAATTGGCCGTTGGACGCAGCCTGCATAACAGATTGCATCAATAGACTCTGTAACTGCCTTGTGTTATAAAGCCGCCTTCTATTTCATTAAGGACTAATTGGCTCAATATAATTAGATGTGAGTCAGCTGTGGCAAGTGGGGAACATTCAATCTGCTAAATGGTAAATGTAAGTGCCATATAAGTAATTGTTAACACATATTGTTCTTACCAGCTTGAAGCTTCCAAAGTCACAATGAAGACAAACTGTATTCATTTTTGCTCCAGTAGTTTTGTTCGGTAAATATTTTCATTATATTGCAAAATGGGCTAAATGGCCTAAAATGGGAAATTGCAAATATCATTCCTCGAGTTTGGGGTGGAGTAGATTTGCATGACTTACCAATTC